>JAJPUD010002207.1:309743-343072 GCA_023553655.1 Myrmecobius fasciatus | reverse complement strand
TTTTTTTTTTTTTTTTTTTTTTTTGGTTTTTGCTGAGGCAATTGGGATTAAGTGACTTGCCCAGGGTCACACAGCTAGGAAGTGTCTGAGACCAGATTTGAACTCAGGTCCTCCTGACTTCAGGGCTGGTGCTCTAACCATTGCGCCACCTAGCTGCCCCTGTTCAGTCATTTTTCAATCATGTCTAACTCTTCATGATCCCATTTCTAATTTTCTTGGCAAAGAACCTGAAATGATTTGCCATTTTATTCTTTAGCTCATTTTATAGATGTGGAAAGTGAATCAAACAGGCATATATAATTTACCTAGAATCACAAAACTAGTATCTGAGACCAGATTTAAATTCATGAAAATGATACTTTCTGACTCCAGTATTGGCACTCTATCCATTGAGCCATCCTAGCTATCCCAAAGATGAAATACTACTGTGAAAATGTTTCATTAATTGTATCAAAGCAGTTTTTGATATCAATAAAATTTTATCAATAATTTTTCAGTGAGAATAATATAATTAAAAGTCATAACTTTTGGAAATTTGTAACAGGCTATAAGTTCAGTTTATTTTTATACTTGATTCTAATAGTTGTCGTAGTTGAAAAAAAGATATGTAACTTCAAATGGAAGAAGTGAATTTCAAAATTTAAAAAATTCAGTTTTTAAATCATGACAATCAATTTTCAATTTACTCATCAATTATGTAAAGGTTTTTTATTTAAATTCAGCTAGTAAATTTCTACTTTTCTTATTGTCAAACAACTCTACTGGTAAACTGGTAAATTTATACAATGTTAAGTATTTTAAAAATAATATGTTTCTTATATATTATTAACTATATTCAAGTAATATATAAAATATGTATTTATTGATATCTTTTGCTTCTAAATCAACTACTTCCCAAAACACCATAGAGAACTATTCTTTGTAGTAAAAAGTCATAAAACTCATCAGGACATTATATGCAGTCTTCCATATTCATGGTTTCCTCTATTTTCTTTATTTTTATTTTTATTTTTATTTTATTTTTATTTTTATTTATTTTTTATTTTTTTAATTTTTTAAATTTTTTTTATTTTTTTTTAATTGAAGCTTTTTATTTGTATAACATATGTATGGGTAGTTCCCCAACATTGATTTTTACAAAGCTTTCCATTACAAATTTTACCCCCAGTCCCCTCCCCTCCCCTAGATGGCAGGAAGTCCACTACATGTTAATAATGTTGAAATGCTTGAGAAGTTATGCAAGAAAAATCCTATCTACAAGAAAAAAAAAAGAATCAGAAAAAGGCAACACAATGCAAACAAATGTCAGTAGAGATCATGAAAATGTTACGTTGTGGTCCATATTTCATTTCCCTCTCTCTGGGTGTATATGGTTTTCTTCAGTGAACAATTGGAACTGGTTTGAGACAATTCTTTGTTGCAGAGAGCCATATCCATCAGAATTGATCATCATGTAATACTGTTGTTGCTGTGTATGATGATCTCCTGGTTCTGCTCGTTTCACTCAGCATCAGTTCATGCAAGTCTCTCCAGGCCTCTCTGAAATCGTCCTGCTGGTCGTTTCTTACAGAGCAATAATATTCCATAACATTCATATACCATAATTTATTCAGCCACTCTCCAATTGATGGGCATCCCTTCAGTTTCCAGTTTCTAGCCACCACAAAAAGGGCCGCCACAAACATTCTTGCACTTGTGGGGCCCTTTCCCTCCTCTAAGATCTCTTTGGCATATAGGCCCAGTAGAAACACTGCTGGGTCAAAGGGTATGCACAGTTTGACAACTTTTTGAGCATAGCTCCAAATTGCTCTCCAGAATGGTTGGATCCGTTCACAGTTCCACCAACAATGTATTAGTGTCCCAGTTTTCCCACATCCCCTCCAACATTCGTCGTTATCATTTCCTGTCATTTTAGCCAATCTGACAGGTGTGTAGTGCTATCTCAGAGTTGTCTTAATTTGCATTTCTCTGATCAATAGTGATTTGGAGCAACTTTTCATATGGCTAGAGATGGTTTTAATTTCATCATCTGAAAATTGTCTGTTCATATCCCTTGACCACTTATCTATTGAAGAGTGGCTTGAATTCTTATATATATGAGACAATTGTCTATAAATGTTAGAAATGAGGCCTTTATCAGAACCATTAAATGTAAAGATGATTTCCCAATTTGATGCTTCCCTCCTAATCTTGTCTGCATTTGTTTTGTTTGTACAGAAACTTTTTAACTTAAAATAATCAAAATTATCCATCTGGTGTTCAATTAGGAGTTCCAGGTCTTCTTTGGACATAAATTTATTCCATCTCCACAGGTCTGAGAGATAAATTATATTACGTTCCTCTAACTTGCTTACAAAGTCCCTCTTTATATCTAGATCATGAACCCATTTAGATCTTATCTTGGTATGCAGTGTTAGGTATGGGTCAAGCCCTAATTTCTTCCACACTAGTTTCCAATTTTCTCAGCAGTTTTTGCCAAATAGGGAGTATTTATCCCAAAAGCTGGGGTCTTTGGGTTTATCGAATACTAAATTGTTAAGGTTATTGCCTAGATTGTCCTGATATCCTGTCCTGTGCCACTGATCGACTGCTCTATTTCTTAGCCAGTACCAAACGGTTTTGATGACCGCTGTTTTATAATATAGTTTTAGATCTGGTACAGCAAGGCCACCTTCATCTGCCTTTTTTTTCATTAATCCCCTTGAAATCCTTGACCTTTTGTTCTTCCAAATGAACTTTGCTACTATTTTTTCTAGATCTGTAAAATAATTTCTTGGGAGTTTGATTGGTATGGCACTAAATAAGTAGATTAGTTTGGGTAGTGTCATTTTTATTATGTTCGCTCTGCCTACCCATGAGCATTTAATATTTTTCCAATTGATTAGGTCTGATTTTATTTGTGTGGAAAGTGTTTTGTAATTTAGTTCGTATAGTTTCTGACTTTTCCTTGGCAGATAGATTCCCAAATATTTTATCCTATCATCTGCTATTTGGAATGGAATTTCTTTTTGTATCTCCTGCTGCTGAACTTTGTTGGTAATATATAAGAATGCTGATGATTTATGTGGATTAATTTTGAATCCTGCCACTTTGCTAAAGTTGTGAATTGTTTCTAGTAGTGTTTTACTTGAGTCCCTAGGGTTCTCTAAGTATACCATCATGTCATCTGCAAAGAGTGATAATTTGGTTTCTTCATTACCTACTCGGATTCCTTTTATCTCTTTTTCTTCTCTTATTGCTAAAGCTAACATTTCTAATACAATATTAAATAGTAATGGTGACAGTGGGCAGCCTTGTTTCACTCCTGATCTTATGGGGAATGGTTTTAGTTTGTCTCCATTACATATGATGCTTGCTGATGGTTTTAAATAGATGCTGCTGATCATTTTAAGGAAAAGTCCATTTATTCCTATACTCTCTAGTGTTTTTAATAGGAAAGGGTGTTGGATTTTGTCAAAGGCTTTTTATGCATCTATTGAGATAATCATATGGTTTTTGTTAATTTGGTTATTAATATAATTAATTATGCTGATAGTTTTCCTAATATTGAACCAGCCCTGCATCCCTGGTATAAATCCTACTTGGTCATAGTGTACTATCCTGGGGATGACTTTCTGTAATCTCATTGCTAATATCTTATTTAAAATTTTTGCATCAATATTCATTAGGGAAATTGGTCTATAGTTTTCTTTCTCTGTTTTTACCCTACCTGGTTTAGCTATCAGCACCATATCGGTCTCATAGAAGGATTCTGGCAGTATACCTTCTGTCCCTATTTTCTCAAATAGTTTGTGTAGTATTGGAATTAATTGTTCTTTGAATGTTTGGTAGAATTCACATGTAAATCCATCTGGCCCTGGAGATTTTTTCTTAGGGACTTGGTTAATGGCTTATTCTATTTCTTTTTCTGATATGGGGCTATTTAAATAATTTATATCCTCTTCTGTTAACCTGGGCAATCTATATTTTTGTAGATATTCCTCCATTCCATTTAGATTATCAAACTTACTGGCATAAAGTTGGGCAAAGTAACTCCTAATTATTGCTCTGATTTCCTCTTCATTGGAGGAAAGTTCTCCCTTATCATTCTTGAGACTAACAATTTGATTTTCCTCTCTCCTTTTTCTTATCAAATTAACTAAAGGCTTATCTATTTTGTTGGTTTTTTCATAGAACCAACTCTTAGTTTTATTTATTAACTCAATAGTTTTCTTGTTTTCGATTTTATTAATTTCTCCTTTTATTTTTAGAATTTCCAATTTGGTATTTAATTGAGGGTTTTTAATTTGTTCTTTTTCTAGTTTTTTTAATAATAAGCCCAATTCATTGATTTTTTCTTTCTCTATTTTATGCAAGTAAGCATCTAGAGATATAAAATTGCCCCTTATAACCGCTTTGGCCGTATCCCACAAATTTTGGTATGTTGTCTCCTTATTGTCATTCTCCTGGATGAAATTATTGATTATGTCTATGATTTGCTCTTTCACCCATTCATTCTTCAGGATTAGATTATTTAATTTCCAATTACCTTTTGGTTTATTTTCTCCTGGCCTTATATTGCATGTGATTTTTATTGCATCATGATCTGAAAAGGATGCATTTACTATTTCTGCCTTTCTGCATTTAATTTTAAGGTTTTTATGCCCTAATATATGGTCAATTTTTGTATATGTTCCATGGACTGCTGAGAAAAAAGTAAACTCTCTACTGTTTCCATTCAACTTTCTCCATAGATCTATCATACCTAACTTTTCTAACAATTGGTTTATCTCCCTAGTTTCTTTCTTGTTTATTTTGTAGTTTGATTTATCTAATTCTGAGAGAGCAAGGTTGAGATCCCCCACTAGTATCATTTGGCTGTCTATTTCTTCTTGCATCTCTCTTAATTTCTCCCCTAGGAATTTGTGTGCTATTGCACTTGGTGCATATATATTTAATATAGATATTGCTACATTATCTATGGTACCCTTTAATAAAATATAGTTTCCTTCCTTGTCTCTTTTGATTAGATCTATCTTGGTTTTTACTTGATCTGAGATAAGGATTGCTACCCCTGCTTTTTTTTGTTCACCTGAAGCATAATATTTTCTGCTCCAGCCGTTTACCTTCATTCTATATGTGTCACTATGTTTTAAATGTGTTTCTTGTAGACAACATATTGTGGGATTCTGGTTTTTAATCGAGTCTGCTATCTGCTTCTGCTTTATGGGAGAGTTCATCCCATTCACATTCACAGTTAGAATAACTAATTCTTTATTTCCTGCCATCTTATTTACCCAAGTTATGTTTTCCCCTTTCCTTTCCCCTTTCTCCCTTCCCCCCTCCTCAGTACTTTGCTTTTGATGACCCCTCCCCCAAACAATACTCCCCTTTCCTTTCCCCTTTCTCCCTTCTCCCCTCCTCAGTACTTTGCTTTTGATGACCCCCTCCCCCAAACAATACTTCACCCTTTAGATCCCCTCCCCCTGTTTTTATTCCTTTCCCCTGATTCTTCTATTTTCCCTTCTATTAGTTTGTCCCTTACTTTTCCTCCTTTTCCTCCCACTTCCCTCTAGCAACAGACAAGTTTCTATGTGAAATCAAATGTCTGATATACATTTTTAGAGCCCAACCTGATGAGAGTAAGATTTACACAGTGCTCATCTCCCTCCCCTCTTTCTCTCAATTATATTAGGTTTTCTTTGCTTCTTCAAGTGATTTACCTTGTTTTTACCTCCTTTTTTTTAGATCTTATTTTACCACTTTTTCCCTCTTTTCCCCAGTATGACAACATTTTCCCCTCTAGTTCTCTTTTTCATATTATCAAAGTAATATCTAGTTAATTATACCCCCAAACTTTGAGTATCTCCCTAGTAGAAATAAAGTTCTCAAGAGACCTTTCCTTTTTACCTTTTTATGCATCTCTTGAGTTCTGTGTTTGGGTGTCGAATTTTTTGTTCAGATCCGGTCTTTTCATTAGAAATTGGTGAAATTCACCTATATCATTGAATGACCATCTTCTTCCCTGGAGGATAATGCTCATTCTAGCTGGATAGGTTATTCTTGGCTGTAATCCAAGTTCCTTTGCCCTTCGGAATATCTGGTTCCATGCCCTTCAATCCTTCAGTGTGGAAGCTGACAAATCCTGTGTGATTCTAATTATTGAACCTCAGTATTTGAATTGTTTCTTTCTAGCTGCTAGCAGAATCTGTTCCTTGGTGCTATAGTCCTGAAATTTAGCCACGATATTCCTTGGGGTCTTAATTTTGGGGTCTCTTTCAGGAGGTGATCGGTGAATTCTTTCAATGGTGATTTTGCCCTTTGATTCTACAATCTCAGGGCAGTTTTCTTTCAGGATTTCCTGGAAGATAGTGTTTAGATTCTTTTTTTCATCATGGCTTTCAGGAAGTCCAATAATCCTTAGATTGTCTCTCCTAGATCTATTTTCCAAGTCAGTTGTTTTTCCTAGGAGATATTTCATATTTTCTTCTAATTTTTCATTTTTTTGTTTTTGTTTGACTGATTCTTCAAGTCTTATTGAGTCATTCACTTGCATTTGTTCAATTCTTATTTTTAAAGTGTTGTTTTCTTCAGTTACCTTTTTAAGCTCCTTTTGTAACTGGCCAATTTGTTCATTGCACTCTTTTTCCACTTCACTAATTTTATTTTTCAATAAATTGGTGTCTTTTTCATATCTCTTTTTCAGGGCATCATATCCTTCTTGCACTGATTTCAGTTTATTTTCCCATTTATCCTCCAGCTCTCTTTTGAGGTTCTTTATGCAGTCTTCCAGAAAGGCCTTTTGAAAAGGGGACCAGTGATGGTCCTGGCTGATGTTCTCTGGATTTTTGTCTAAAGGAACCTCTGGCTCTGGGGTCATTTCTTTGCCTTGATAAAAGCTGTCTATGGTGAGAGCTCTCTTTTGCTTCTTCATCATATTTTTTTTTTTTTTAGACAGTGTGGATATCTCTTTAAGGTAGGGAAAAAAAAACGGCGGCTGCAAAAAGCTTTGCCCTGGGGCACTTCGGGCGTGTTGACTTAAGGTGCTGGGCCGGTGGGGGCTAGGACTAAATCCGAATTACTCCTTAAACAAGGCAAGTCTGCCAGAACACCTGCCCCCAATCAGGGCAGAGTGTCCCGAGTGCCTCAGATAAACTGCAGGTGTTTGGAATTTGGAGTTTGGAGTTTGGAATTTCTGCCAAGATGAGCTGAGCTGAGTCCCGCCCTTACTGCCGGCCTATGCAGTTGTAGTCTATTTATCTCTCTGTCCGAGTCCGACTAACCTGATATGAAGTTATCCAGAGAGCTGTGCCCAAATATTTCTGAGTTTGTTGACTTGAAGATCAGTTCGGACGCTTATTTTATTGTTGATTTGAGAGAAGATCGGAGGAGAGGCAGAAAGTCACCTTTTCAGTCTGCCATCTTGGCTCCGCCCCGGTTTCCTCTATTTTCAAAGAAAATTTCCTTGGTGTCAAGCTTGATCATTATAATTTCAGATCATTATTTCAATTAATTTGTTGTTGTTTCCAGATACATATTAATTACTTCTAGTAATTTTAAGTATTGTTTCCCTGCCTCTGCTTGTTGCACTGCACATCAGTAGTTCTTAACAGGTTTTTCCATGACTCTTCGTATTCATTGTATTTGACATTTTTATGGCATAATGATATTCTATTATATTCAGGTGCCATAATTTTTAGGCATTCTACAGTCAATGGACATCTCTTTTATTTCTGTTATTGATCATTGCTACAACAAAAATTTCTGCTATAAATGTTTGGGAGCCTTTATTTTAACATTGATATCCCTGAAATATTTGTCTATCATTGGAATGTCTGAGCCAACAAGTATGGGTATGTTAACCACTCTTTTTGCATGATTCTAAATTGCTTTCCAGGATGGTTGGTATATTATAACTCTACTAGCAATGTATTAGTGTGCCCATCAGTTCACAAACTTTCTAATACTGGCTCTTATCTTTTGTCATATTTGCTAGTTTGCAGGGTGTGAGGTGAAGCTTCATGGTTAGTGTGATTTGTATTTCTCTTACTATTAGTTATTTGGAGCATTCTTTTATATGGTTATTACTAGTGTGCAATTTCCTTGAAAACTATTTATAATTTTTTTTTACCACTTTTCTTTTGGGGAATGACTTTTAGTCTGATGTACTTCTATTAATTGTCTTTGTGATGAGAGGCCAATAAGGGCTCAAAGGATGTGATCAGCTTTCTTCCAGAAGTGTATAATGATGCAGAAGGAAAGGTTCTGGCTTTCCACTTCAGAGTATTTGGATATAGTGGGTGACAGTTTCATGTCCTCTTAATTATAGTGAAGAAAAACTTTTTAATCTGATGTTTTAGTGTGGTATTTAAAAAGGAACAAAAGGCACAATTTCTGTGTAATTTAATAGTATTATTAACAAGGCAAAGACAATTATTAAATAAAAGGATGACCATTTGGTCATCTCTCTTAGACCAAAGAGCCTTCATGGGGGTAGGCTTATAATTTATAAATCCTTTGAAGAGTAGGTGTTCCTGAAGTGGCAATCAATTCTGACTGGTGAATCATCAACAAGAAAACAAATATTATAGTGACAGGCTGGACTATATTACAATGAAGGTTTTGGGGCACATGGCTTGGATCACCCAAATTTTGTTCAAAGAGATATTAATTTACACATCACCTATCTGACAAAAAGGAAGATCTACATTACCAAACCTATCTGAGCAAATACAATAACAATGCACCTATTAGCCTAAAATTAGAATTTCTTTAAATGTCTGATTAGATCTTGGCTTGGATAAATCTGTGCTTAAGATTTCTCACACTGGTTGATTTCTGGATGAGGAAATAAAAATGAGGAAAAATCTTGGCTTTGATACAATAATTAGTTATTAATACTGGAGAGAAATAATCATTTTTCACATTAGGAGAGTACATAAAAAGGCACTATCTAGTTAAACTGATCCCAGTTAAGAAGAATATTTTTGTATTTTGGTTCTTGTTATAATTTTTAGTAGATATCTCTTTATAAAAGCTGGATGATACTAATTGGTTGTGACGGACTGACTCTCTTCCCTTGTCTGGAAGAAGCCCAACCAGCTATTATCAGGCATAAACAAGTCCCAAACTATCCTGTTTGTATAAAGTGATTGTGAGGATGGAACTCTTTTATCAACCTCCATTGTCTATTCCTCAACCTCTGTGCATCTTTAAACAACCTTTGAAATATTGATTAGCATATCTTTAAATAGGTCGGAGACCTGGTCTGCCAGGTGAATTCCATCTGGCTCCTAGTAGCCTCCCTCTAAGTTCCTGCCTTTACTTCCTTGGTTTCCCTTAGAAACCCCCAAAGCTGTATTTTCCCTATAAAAGATCTGCTTAGAATGAAGATCTTTGCTAAGTTCTTTCCAGGACTAAGTCCACTATGAAATTATTCTCTCTTCCCCTCTTCTCATGGCATCTTCCCTCTAATGGCTTATTTCTCTCTATTCTAGCTAACTTTGGTTAGTCTGCTAAATTATTCCATGGATGTAACCTGCTAGTCAAAGGCATATTTGGGTCTTATGGCATATTCCTTTAATGTTTTGTTCCAAAATCCTTTCCCTCATAATCCTATTTCTCTCTTTACATATTTGCCATTCTAGATGCCTGTTTTTAACTGTTATTTTGTCTCTAACCTCTTTCCCCAAATAAACCTACCTTTTGGCAAAGAGAATATCCATTGTGAATTTATCACACTTTTATTTCAAAGCAGAAATTGCTACCCCAACCTCATCAGTTGAGTTAACTGAAGAGAAATCAACTGGTTAAATTGATTGTTGTTTAGTTGTTTTTCAGTTTTGTTCAATTCCTTATGATCCCATTTGGGATTTTTTTGGCAAAGATATTGAAATGGCTTGCCATTTCCTCATCCAGCCCATTTTACAGATGAAGAAATTAAGGCAAACAGAGTAAAATGATTTTCCCAGGATTACACAGTTATTAAGTGTCTGAGGCCAGATTTGAATTCAGGAAGGTGAATCTTTCTGACTTCAGGTCTGGTTCTCTATCTATTGTAGCACCCAGATGCCCAGGGTTAAATTTTACAGTTAGCATACTAATCATAGGTACTGATGATATTAAGGAAGTATGAATTGTTTTTGACAAATCATATTAGGAAAAAGTACATTCGAATGGGTGCTCAAGCTGTTAGTATTGGAAGAAATGTATATATATATAATGTATATACATGTATGAAATATATACATATACATGCATATACACATTCAAACATATATGTGTATATGTAATACATATATCTATTTTATATTAGTTTTTTAATTAGAGGCACAATGATTTCCCACTCCCAGTCAACCGTTTCCTTTCTTTAATAGAATTTTTTTTTGTGTGTGAAAAAAACAAAACAAAACCAAAATTTTTAAATGACATAGAATCAAAATTATCTATTTTCTGTTTTGCAATTCTCTTTAATCTTTCGTTGGCTAAGAATTCAGTATGCAATATCATTTTGGAGCAGGCATAAATAAGTCTGATGGTCCATCTTTGTGTTTCCATTCTGATCGTTTCAAATTGTACTTCCAAAAAATTCACCATTCTGCTTTAGCTGTTACACATAGGAGAATAAAAGGAGGGAATATCAATTTAACATATATCTTGAGTTTGGCAATAACATGAAAATCTCCTAAAGGAGGGATGAGTGGGTGGGCCATTGCCATGAGGAGTGTGATGTCTTCTCTATATCTTACCATCTTCTCCAGGTGTTCTTCTTTTAACTTGGTGACTTGGAAGATATTGAGACTTTGGATATATTACCCTAGGACTTGGCCCTTTCAGGTGACCTGTCCCCTTCACCAAGCACACATGTAGTGCCTCTTGGTGCTTGATGGAAGACAGCTAATGATGCCCAAGGTATTTCTGTATCTTCCCATCTCAGATCCTATGATGCAGATATTTTGTAGATGACTCAACATTCCTCCAAACTTTACCCCTTTTTCCTGTGTACCAAATTTCAATGATGTCAGATGGGCTTCTCAGTTACTTTCGTTGTTACTTCCTAACACTTTATGTTGCTTCCTTTGTAAACTATTCCTTTCTGCATTTTGGAAATTATGTCTTAGCCCTGTATTAAAGGCTTTGGCGTTTCAATTGCAGCAACTGCAAAGTGGAAGTGTGGGATTCTGTGACCTTTCAGCTCCAAGTCTCTGATCCTCAATCAAGGGAATATTTTCTCCAATCTTACTCAGTCCATCTTTACTGTATCTTAACCCCAATTCTTGGTTCAGGCAACCTCTCTGGAAAGGAGTTGAATGATACATAAAGACCTGAACACATCTTTTACTTATTTTATTATGCTGCCCAGGAGAACTTGATTGATAAATTCTGCTTTTAAAATACTCCTCAGTCCCCCCAAAAAAGAATTCAATATCGAGCCCATGGATTGAAAAGGTATATGATCTGCTTCTCTTCTAACATTTTTTTATGGCATGACTTTGAAAATTCATGTCATGTAATCAATTTAAATTAATTAAGTATAGAATTTCATTAAATATTTTTATATTAATTTACTTTTGCTTTTTACTTTTCAGATATTCTTGTCATAAAAGGAGTTGTTTCCTAGGTAATTTGTGTTTTGGGGCAATTGAACAAATTGTTATTTAAATTTTTTTGAGGATAATCTATCATGGATCTACTTTTCTAGTTTTTAAATCAATATCAAAAAGTTTTAATGCTTATGACATTATAATATGAGTGGGATTTGTAAATTAGTCCTCATTTCTTCCTATACTTTTTCATAATTAACCTTGAACTTCAACTTCTTTTGTTTTTCAAAAGAATTTTATTATTTTGTTTAACTCTATATAATATCTTTTTGGTAGTTTGATTTGTGTAGTACTAAACTCATAAAAATTTGGGTAACTTTTTTTTTTTAATATATCTGCATTGTTCAATCATCAGTACTGACTATCTTTCTAGTTATTTAAGTTGTTTTTTATTTGTATTCTGTAAAACCTCTTAGATAATACCACTCTTCTTTTTTCTTCATGTCTCAGTTCAAGCCATAATTTCTTCAAGAACTCTTTCCCAGTTTTTATTCTTAGTGCCTTCCTTTTGACACTTATTTATCCCCATTTTTTTTCTGAACATATGACATTTGCATATAGTTATTTGCTTGTTGTCTCTTTGATTATAATGGAAGGTCTTTGACAATACAGACTGTTTCTGGCCTTTCTTTGTATGTTGGAACTTAGCACAGTGCCTAGCACATTTAGGTACTTATTAAATATTAATTAACTGTTCATTCATAAGTATTTACAAACTCACTGGGCTTTCTCATTTTTGTCCTGTGGAACCAGTTTTAATCACTCTGCATCTGATGTTCAATTCCTCTTTTATAGAATCAAAAACAGTGATTTTTATACATTATTTAATAGCTCATATCCCTAGAAGATATGTTACTAGACTAAGTAAGGAGGAGAAGGTGAAATTACAAAACTGTGATTACTTCAGTACTGGGAAAATATTATGAATCATCTATGAGAACTTTAGTCTTTGTTAGCTTATATAATGGATGCCAAAGTTGGCAGTTGGGATGATTTGTAGTATAACAATGACTAGCCTTAAGAACCTTGGTAAAATTGAAAATCAAGGGAAAGTTGTTTTTGTTTTTTTTTGTTTGTTTGCTTACCACCACAGATTTTCTATTTCTCTCTTAATTCTCCTCCCACCCACTTAATAGTATTTTATTTTTCCAATTATTTGTAAAGATAGTTTTCAATATTAACTTTTATAAAATCTTGAGTTCCTCTTTTTTTTTCCTGGCTGTGAAAAGGCTTTCAGTGAAAACCTTATCAGACCTATTTTCTTGTTCCCCTGTTCTTCAAAAATGCCCATTCCCATCACCCTTCTTTATACAAAAATATCATTCCTTTAGTTCATTTTAGCCAACTTAGTCAACTAAAGTAATGCACAATGAGATGTGCTGCTGGCTTGTTAGTTGTTTATGTTTTATGTTTTATGATTTAGTTGTAATGGCAACTTAAAAGAATAGTTTACTAATCCAACTAAATCTCTAATTATGGACTATGTGGTGATGTTTGGGTGTGCAATCTTCCCAGTACTGCTGTTATTCATTCTCAGTTTCAAAGGAGGACCAATAATATCAAAAGATGATGTCTTAACTTGCTTGTAAATTAGATTTAAGTGAGGGAGAGTGGAACAAAGTTGTCAGTTTTATTCTCTCCTCCAGTCATCCATGTCTAGAGACAGGACAAAATTCAAGATGACTGGCAATGTCCCAGGATGAAGTGGATGACTTCAGCATCTTCAATGTCTGACCAAGCTCTCATTGCTCCATAGAGCCTGCTTCAGTCACCCCCAGAGCTGCTGGAACACATTGTTCTCATCCACCCATTCCTCTGGGGGACGTTTTCACATGCTTGGGGTAGACACTCCCCTAAATCACTGACAGTTTAAGGTCTGTGGATTTCTCTCAACTTGGTTTTAGCCCATGTGCTAAGACGGTTTTTTCAGAAGGTGGTTGCTGCTTATGCTATAACTTTTCGGAATCACAGATGATTATATAAACCATCTTCTATTCACTCCACGAAGAAGCCTTCCATAAACAACTTGGAAACCTCCTTTTTAAAAATTGTAGGAAATTTGATATGCAGAAACTATGGACTGAAAACTATCTACCATATCTAACTACTCTCTAGCTTTTTTGTTATACTATGACTCATTTTCAGAAGTGTGAATAGACTAAATTTCATTGTCTGTACATATTCAGGATTCCATATTTGTCATGTTGTGCAAGAAAAATTAGAGCAAAAGGAAAAAAAAACAAACTATGAGAAAGAAAACAAACAAAAAGGTAAAAATACTATGCTTTGATCCACATTCAATCACCATAGTTTTTTCTATGGATGTGATTGGCATTTGCATCCCAAATCTATTGGAATTTTCATATGTTTCTTCTTTTGTAAATCATAAATGGCTTGGGCACATGATCTTAGGGTCCTTTCCCGCTCTAGATCTATGTTCCTTTGATTATGTATTAACAGAGAAGTCCAAAATGATTGTTTCATAATTGATTATGAAATTGTTCTTGTCATGTATCATTCCTCCTTCACTTCCCAAATGTGTGTTTGGGGTTCCAACAAACTGTCTAAGAGTAAATAAAAGATTCTGGGAAACATACCTACTTGTAGAGCTTTCTGATATTCTTGAAACTAGAAAAAAGGCAGATTACTGTTATCAAAAGCTTCAATTTACTAATTGGTTGTCAGTTTTGATATTTTCTTTGCAATATCTGTTCTAATTCTACCAAGAGGGATTTCTATCTCATGAGAATTCTTGTTTCCTTCAGGAAGCAAATATATCCTTAACTTGGGAGATATTGATGCTAGGAATGTGCCATATTTTTTTTTTATCTCATGGGGACATGAAGAATTCTACAATGGCAAAAATTTCATGACATTTCAGAGTGCTATATGTTATTGTGGATCAATTCTTCCTCCTTAAAATTAGATTATAGATAAAATATTAAAAAGATGAAACTTTCTCATGACTTTTTCTCACTCTTACTAGCATGTTTGTGTACATTAACCATTAATACTGTGTGTCAATCTGAGTAAACAAAGGAATTTAAAATTATAATTAAAACTTTGTTCTTTCTATTTTATATTTCATCTTTTAATGTAGCAAAACAGGTCATCAAAATCTAAAAAGGACATATTAACTGTAATGCTAAGAATATAATGAGACACATTAATGATAAAGTTTCAGCCTTAACTTTTAATTTTATTCCCATCTTTAGTATCTCTCAGAATCAGATATTCTAGATATAGTTCTTTCCTTTGCAGCAGTCTAGCTTGGTGTTTCTTTGTATCTGGGAAGAAAGAACATAGTAGGCACTATATAAATGTTAGCTAGTGTGATTATTAATACTTATATCATATTTGTCTAACAAAATGAAGCACAAAGGACAAACTTCAAAGGAAAACAAATAATTACTTTTATTTTTGCTACAACCAAGTTTTATTGTCGTGAAAATATGATTTTTATTGTTAGTAAGCTTAATAAAAATGACAATGATTATTGTAATAATTCTGTAATCTTATACTTACATAGCATTTTTCCTAATAAACCTAAGGCTTTTTTTTTTTTTACAAATGTCAGTTATCTTTATTTTTGCATCTATACCAAATCTATCCTTCATTATCAAAATACATAACTACAACAATAAAATAGAACAGATGCCAAGAAAAGTGAAATCCTTTGCCCAAAATCATATAGGTATCTTTAATTTTTCAAAAATTTTAAAATTCATTTTAAACTTTTAAGGAAAAATTATATACTGAAACTTATTTAGCTATTTATTACTTGATACAAATCTTCAAATTCCAGTTCTTTGCCATCATAAAGATACATACATACATACACACACACAGGCTAGAGCTATAAATATAATATATAAGTTCTTTTCTTTTTTTCCTTATTTCCTTGGAAATAGACCTAATAGTGGTATTGCTGGGTCAAAGAATATACATAGTTTTATAGCTCTTTGGGTATAAATCCAGATTGTTCTACAAAATACTTAGATCAGTTTATAATTTCGCCAATCATGAATTAGTTTCTCAGTTTTTTTACATCCCTTCCATCATTTGTTGTTTTCCCATTCTATTTGATATCAATTTGATAGTTGAAAGATGATATCTCAAAGTTCTTTTCATTTGAATTTCTCTAATTAAAAATGATTTATTGCATTTTTTCATGTGTCTATATATAGTTTTGATTTCTTCATCAAAAATAAACAACAAAAACTTAAACTGCCTATTCATATCCTCTGACTATTTATCAATTGGGAATGACATATTATTTTTACAACATATTTTCCCCCATTATATATAAAAACAAATATGACATTTTTTTTCTTATTTTGTATTCCAAATTATCTTCATCCCTTTTCTCCCTCTCCATTGAGAAGGCAAGCAATTTGACATAGGTTATATGTATATATATGTATATATATATATGCATATATATATATTCAAGCAAAACACATTTCCATGTAAATCATGCTTTGAAGGAAAGAACAGACAAAAAACACCCCAAACAAAATAAAGAAAAAAAAAATATCTACAGTCTACATTCAGGTTCCACCATTTCTTTGGAGATGGACAGAACCTTTTACCCTAAGTCCTTCAGAATTGTCTTGCATAATCATATCGCTGAAAATAGCTAAGTTGTTCACAGTAGAGCATCATAAAATATTGCCATTGTTACATACAATGGTCTGGTTCTGTTCATTTCACTTTGCATCAATTAATATTAATCTTTCCAGGTTTTTCTGAGAGCATCTTGCTCACCATTTCTTACAGTACATCATATTCCATCACAATTATATGCAACAATTTGTTCAGCCATTCCTCAATTGATGGGCATCCCATCAATTTGCAATTCTTTGTTGCCATTAAAAGAGTACCTATAAATTTTTTGTACATGTAAATCTTTTTTCCTTTTTATTTTTTATGTAATATTGAACTACTGGTAGTATTGCTTCTAGGCTCTTTTTTCATTGCGATTTTCAGGTAGTCCAATAATTCTTAGATGGTGTCTCCTGTTTTCTAGATCAGTTGTTTTTCCAGGGAGGTATTATACATTCTCTTCTATTTCTTTCTTTCTTTCTTTCCTTCCTTCTTTCTTTTTCTTTCTTTCTTTCTTTCTTTCTTTCTTTCTTTCTTTCTTTCTTTCTTTCTTTCTTTCTTTCTTTCTTTCTTTCTTTCTTTCTTTCTTTCTTTCTTTCTTTCTTTCTTCCTTCCTTCCTTCCTTCCTTCCTTCCTTCCTTCCTTCCTTCCTTCCTTTCTTTCTTTTTGATTTTGTTTGACTGAGACTTGATGTCTTATTAAGTCATTCACTTCCATTTCTTCAATTCAAATTTTTAGGGAACTATTTTCTTCAGTTAGCTTTTTTAAACCTCCTTCTGCATTTGGCCAATTGAACTTTTAAATGAGTTGTTTTATTCATTGGATTTTTTTTTACATTTCATTAATTCTGTTTTTCAAGGAGTTTTCCATTTAACCAATTCTGTTTTTCAAGGAATTGTTTTCTTTTTTCATTTTACCAAATCTATTTTTAAGGACTTGTATTCTTTTTCATTCCATGGACTCTAGTTTGAAGGAGTTTTCTTCAGATAATTTCTGTGTCCTTTTCCAAATTCTCCTGCAAAGTTCTCATTTCCTTTCCCTATTTTTCTTCTCTCTTTTAAGATCTTTTTTGAATTCTTCCAAGAGAGCCTTGTGAGATGAAGACCAATTCATCTCACCCTTTAAGCCTTCATCTGGAGATCAGGGTTTGAGGTCTGTTCTTCCCTGTCTCTAAAAAAGCTATCTATAATCAGAGATCTTTTTGCCTTTTTGCTCATTTTTAAAGGTTGAGGTCCACTCTTAGGACAAAGGGTTGATTGTCCCAAGCTTCCCCTACAGGCCACAGTGGCTTCACACTGACCTGGGGCAATACTGCTGGCTTCCTTCCCATGTTGGGTGGATATGGCCAAACTCTGTGTTATGCTGGGGTTCAGAGGTTCACTATTTGCCTTCTATAGTTGTGTTGGAGGTCTCACAGCTAATCTGCTGATCCACTGGCTTCAACAGGACAGAATAGCCAGACAATGCTGGAATGTGGAGGCTTATCTGTCCTGAGTCCCTGTCCTGGGCCTGCTCTGGGCCACCTTTCTCTCCCCCCACCCCAATTGAGAAAGATATTTCCTGAAATTCTTCCAAAATATCTTCTGCTGAAAATTTGTTACATTACAAATATTTGTGAGTTCTATGACACCAAAACCTGTCCAGAGGCTTGATTTGGTGTTGATCTGAAGGAAGCCAAGAGAAGCTCAGACAAAGACCTGTCTACTCTCCACCATCTTGGTTCTGCTTCCAGCTTTGATTATTTTGTCTCAAAACTACCTGTTCATATCCTTTGACCACTTATCAATTGAGGAATGGCTTTTATTTCTATAAATTTGACTGTTTTCTACATATTTGAGAAATAAAGTCTTTATCAGAGCAATTCACTGCAAATTTTTTTCATATAATAATTACTATGTATTTTCCTCCATTCTGTTTTCCCCATTTACTCTTTCCTTTCATCTTATTCTCAAAATTGTTTTGCTTTCCCCCAATCTACTCTGTCTTCTATCAGGACCTCTCTTTCTTATCCTCTTCCCTTCTCACTTTTCTGTATAGTAAAAATATTTCTATGCCCTACTGATTGTGTATGTTATTCTCTTTTTGACTTGATTCAAATAAAAATAAGGTTCAAATGCTTTATGCTCTTTCCCCACTTCCCATATCTTTCTGTCCTCTGCAGAAAATCTCTTTCAGGTTCTTTTATATAAGATAATTTACTTCATTCTACCTCTCTTTTTTCCTTCTCCTAGGACATTCTCCTTTCTCACCCCTTAATTTTATTTTTTAAATAACCATTCCATTATACTCAAGTAACATCAGTGCCCTTTGAATATATGTTCTCATTCTAAATGTTCTAATAAGGAGTAGTAGTAATGTGTACAACTCACACACATTATTTTCCTGCGTAGGAAGGTAAACAGTTTAACTTTATTGAATCCCTTATGGTTTCTATTTAGTCTTAAAAGTCAAATTTTCTATTCAGCTTGATCTTTTCACTATGAATGTTTGAAGGTCCTTTATTTCATTGAATATCTATTTTACCCTGAAGGATTTTGCTCAGTTTTTCTGGATAGCTTTTTTCTTGGTTATAATACTAGTTGTTTTGCTTCTCTAGAATATCATATTCCATGCTCTAAGATCCTTTAATGTGGATGCGCTAAATCTTGCTTTTTTTTTTTTTTTGAATGTGGGTATACAATATTTGAATTGTTTCTTTCTGGCTGCTTGCAATAATTTCTCCTTGACCTGGTGTTCTGGAATTTGGCTATAATAGTTCTGGGAGTTTTTATTTTGGAATCTCTTTCAAGAGGTGATTGGTGGATTCTTTCTATTTCTATTCTACCATCTGGTTCTAGAATATCAAGGCAATTTTCCTTGATAATTTCTTGAAAAATGATGTCTAGACTTTTTTTATTTGATGATGGCTTTCAAGCCATTTCAAGGCCATTTCAAGTAGTTGAACAATTCTGAAATGATGTCTTCTCAATTTATTTTCCAATTCAATTTGATTTTTCTTTGATTTTTTCATTTTGTTTGTTTCTTGATGTTTCATAGAGTCATTAATTTCCACTTGCCCAGGTCTAATTTTTAAGAAATTATTTTCTTTAATGAGCTTTTATGCATTCTTTTCCACACAACCTATTCTAGTTTTAAGGAATTCTCTTGAATGAATTTTTGTATTTCTTTTTCCATTTGGCCAATGCTGCTTTTAAAGGCATTCTTCTTTTAATCAGATTTTTAAAAAAATTGTTCTATTTGGTTTTTTAAGCTATTGTTTTCTTTAATATTTGTGTGTGTGTGTGCGTGTGTGTGTGTGTGTGTGTGTGTGCGCGCCTCCTTTACCAAGCTGTTGAGTCTTTTTGTCATGATTTTCTGGCATTATTCTTATTTCTCTTCCCAATTTTCCCTCAACCTTTCTTACTTGATTCTTAAAATTCTTTTTAGTGCTTTCATGACTTGAAACCAATTTATATTTTTCTTTGAGACTTTGGAAGTAGGAATTTTGACTTCCCCGAATTTGTGTTTTGATATTGTCACCATAGTAATTTTCTATAGTCAGTATCTTTTGTTGCTGTTGGCTCACTTTCCAGTCTATTTCTTGATTTTCAACTCTGTACTAACTCTATGCTTCAAGAGTGGAGGGGGCATCTT
This sequence comes from Myrmecobius fasciatus, assembly GCA_023553655.1. Lineage (NCBI taxonomy): Eukaryota > Metazoa > Chordata > Mammalia > Dasyuromorphia > Myrmecobiidae > Myrmecobius > Myrmecobius fasciatus. The sequence goes on along the minus strand of JAJPUD010002207.1, from coordinate 323,252 downwards.
CCCAAACTTCAGGTTTTTTATGCAGCTGTTTTCAGAAGCTATTCTGGTGATCTATAAGTTTTACTTCTTCCAAGGAAGTACAATCTAAGTAAAGGTGTGTTTACTATTTTTATGTGCTGTATACTTGTCTGTGAGTGACCACAAGTACTTTTTTCTGTTATGGTATTGTGATCAGGTTTCTGCTTCTTTGCATTGCAAATTTGCTTCTTTTTGCTATAATCCTGAGACCCAGGACATTGGCCCAGATCCAAGTATGGGCAATGCAGCAGAGTTCTGTCAGCAAAGTGCCTGCAAATGAACCCTATAATTTACATCTGACCATTTGTATGTGTCCATTACCATATATGGGAAACTTCCACTTCCACAACTGATTTAATTGCCCCCAAGGACTACTCCAGATCTGGGCTGGCACAGTCTTCAATAGACTATACTCCACTCTCACCTTGGTGCAACAGACCTTTCCTGTTGATCTTCTAAATTGTCTTGGGCTAGAAAATTGTTTCAGTCCATCTTTTTGTGGGTCTGCTGATCTCGAATTTGTTTTGATGCATTATTTAAAAGTCTTTGGAGGAGTTTGGAGGAGAATTCAGGCAAGTGCTTCCTTTTTTCCCCTTCTTTTGACTGCCTCCCTGAATGACTCATATTCTTATAAATTTGACAAAATTCTTTTTATGTTTGAGATATAAGACCTTTGTCTGTAAAAGCCCCCTTCAATTTTATGTCTTCCTTCTAATCTAGGCTACATTGGTTTTGTTTTTACAGAACTTTTTAAATTTAATGTAATCAAAATTATCTGTTTTATAACTCACAATATTGTATATCTCTTATTTATAAATTGTTCTTCTCTCCATAAATCTGATAGGTAATATGTTCCAACTTCTAATGTTTTTGTGATGTCTCTTTTTATATCTAAGTCTTGTAACCGTTTTGATCTTATCTTGGTAAATGGTGTAAGATATTTTTGTCAAATTGTTTTGTAACTTTTCCAACCAAATAATGAATTCTTATCCCAATAATTTAAATCTTTGTTATTTGTCAAACACAAGATTGCTATAATAATTTGCTACAGTGTTGGTTATCTTTTTGAAAATTTAGATCTTTTCTTTAGTAAACATGTAAGTTTTTAAAGGTGCCTTGAATATGGATTTTCATTTCCTAAATCACCATTCCCTATCCCATTAGTCCACTTTAGATTAGATAACAAAACTTTGTAGTATGATTTCCTTCTGTGGTAATCATCAGCCTAGGAGTAGAGGAGAAGAAGGCATATGGTTGGCAGGATCTAGACAGCGGGACAGGGCTGGTGGTATGATCATAGATAAGGAAGTCAAGGATAGAGAACAATGTACCACTGAAATGCTTAACTACAAGGTTGAAGTTGCAAAAAAAGTAAAGTGAAGCTAAAAACAAGAAGCATGGACTGAGAATAGGGAGATGTAGAAGGAGTGGAACTGTCATATTTTGTCACAAAGTGGGCGTTTAATAAAGGTTTGTTGAATTGAATTGTTGTATTTAAAAGTGTATTTGGATGCTCAATTATTTCATAAATTAGGATGAGACTACTGCTTAAGACACCATTAGTTGTTTTGACTTTACTCCTGAAATTAAATTTACAGGCTCTTATTTCTTAGTTCTGCTTAGATTGCCTTTATAAATTTCTAAATTAGACATATTTGCCTTAGACAACTTTTGTAACAGGTGAATAGGGCAGAAAATATCTAGTATAGGCTCTGTTTAGCTGTACCATTGCTAAGCTAAGTCTAGACATAATGAATATTATGTCATGGCATTTATCTCTCCTAGGAATTCCATTGTGACTTTTATATTTACTAAAAAAGTTTCTTTAAAGTTTTAATTTGAATATGAATAATTTCAACATCAATTAAATAAAATCTGCATGTGTGATTTACTTTTTAAAATCCACATTAACTTCAAAAGGTTGTGGTCCAGCATTACCACTTTTTAACTCAAGTTAAATAACTGGCTAGATTTCAGAATTGTTTGAGAAATTTTGCAGAAAGCTTTGACCAACCTGTGGCAAAGGATATGATTAGAGAAATTATATTGTTATTTGAATTCCTGAATGGAATTCAAAACTGTGAGAGAAAGAAAATACCTTTAGGGATTAATAGATGTTTGTTTATACTTTAATTAATAGATGTTTGGTTATACTTTATTGGGGAAGTAGATCAACACTCAACTACCAGCAGCATCTTCTAATTCACTCTTAAAAGTAACACATTGAAGTAAATGCAGGAAATGGTGAGAAAGACTGATTATCATGAAAAGGAACAAAGGATTTTCTTACTGCACAGGCTAAGTTATATAAACTGGTTTGGGTGGTTCAGAGAGGGAAAGCTTGGGTGTGTCCCAGATTTGAATGATAACATATAAAGTTCAAAAAGCAGGATTTTCTGATTTTTAAGTAAGGTAGCCCCAGTCTTAATTCATTACTTTAAGCCTTGTAACTTTTCTTCAGATCTCCATAGCAAAAAAAATAATTAATTATTTTTTTAAAATTGCTGTTTTATAAATTGTTTAATTCATTCACCTTTACATTTTAATCTGTACTTTGCCCACTTCAATTCTTAATCTTGAAAATACTATGTAAACAAATATACTTAACCAAAAATAGTTATCATATGCTATTTTTATTAGGGGTACTGCCTAGCCCACCTTCCAGAAGTATTTTACTGCTTCCATTCACTTGAGAAAAATTAAAAGAAAATTATATATTTGTGCTGGTCTTAAAAAGTTCTTCAGGCATTAAAAGGAAATTCAAAAGGGTTTTCATCTACATGTATATTTAATTTCAGATCTAGGGATTTTTGTGTAGTCTGCTGGTACAAATCAAGTATTTAAAAACAGGAAGCCAAGAAGCCAATCATAACTAGAGCTAGTAGATTATGAAAATTATATTCAGTATAATATCTATATCCATAGCTTTGCATTACTTAACATTAAGAGCTTATGGGGTGCTAAACACTGTAGCTAATGTAGGAAAACATTAGAGATCTCAGAAATCTTAGGTGCTAAAGACTCGTGACAACTCAATTCAAAAATGTGTGACAAACAGCTATGAAAGACATTTTTAGAACTTTGCTTGTTGATGGGGGAATGACAAAGAACTAGAGCATAGATCGTGTCCCTAAGGAGGGTATAGTGTCTTTAGGTAAATGATAATTATAGAAAAAAACAAATATTCAATACATTTTATTGAGCAGTTACTATATGCCCAGAGCTGCAGATATAGAGTGTAAGATATGGTTTCTATTCTCAAACAAATAATCTAGAGTAAAAATTAATAAACAGAATATGATACTACATTATGGAAATGCTTGTTTTATTTCATAAATTTTAAAATTTAAAAGAAGAAGAAAACAGAGACCTGAATTAAATTATTATTTTTTTGGACTTGATATAGTTTTAAGACATTAAAGCCAGGACTAAAATCCAGATTTCCTGACTCTCAGTTCATTACACATCATCTTTCTCTCCATTTTACATCTTTCCTCTTATTATTTCCAAACATTGATTTTTAAAAAAAGGGATAAAAATGTGAACTATTAAAAATGATTCAAAAAGTCATATCATATCAATCATGAAAACAAATAATCTGGTACTGGTTATATAATAATTGATCAATGGATTAGTTTAGATAAACAATAAATGGAAGTAATTAACAACAGTGTGATTAACCCAAAGATGTGAATTTTTGAGGCAAGAACTCACTATTCAACTAAAACTGCTGTGAAATGGAAAGCAGTCTGGCAGAAAGTAGATATAGACCAACATCTATGTTGGTATTGGCATATTGGTTATATACCAGCTGTATACTGAGGTAAACTCAAAATAGGTACATGATTTAGACATAAGGGGTGATGTCATGAGCAAATTGGGGTAACATGGTAAAAATTACCTGTCAGATCTATGGATAAGGGAAGAATTCATGATCAAACAAGGAAAAAATGGATCATGAGATAGGGTAGATAATTTTGATTATAAAAATTAATTTTTTTACACAAAGTCAAGATAAACCAAAATTAAAAGGAAAACAGGGAATGGGGAAAATTGTATAGCAAGTTTCTCTGATGAAGGTCTCATTTCTCAAATATATAGGAAACTGAATCAAATTTATAAAAAAAGAGCTATTTTCCAATTGACAGATGACTATAGGATATCCTATAGTCATCTGTCAATTGGAAAATAGCTCTTTTTTTTTTAATAAACATGCAGTCTTTAGAAAAAATCAAAGCTATTAATAGTCTTATGAAAAGATAGTCTACTTAATTAATGAGAAAAAAAGCAAATTAAAACAACTCTGAGGTACCCCTCATATCCATTAGATTGGCTAAAGTAACAGAAAAGAAAAATGATAAATTCTAGAGGAGATGTGGAAAAATGAAAACACTTGGATTGTTGGTATAGCTGTAATTGGTACAATGATTCTGGAGATCAATTTGGAACTATATCCAAAGTGTTATCAAACTTATGTACTCTTTGATCCAGCAATACTACTACTAAGTTAGTATCCCAAAGAGATTAAAAAAAATGAAAATGACCTATTTGCATAAAAATATTTATAGCAGCTCTTTTTGTGGTGGCAAAGAACTGGAAATTGAAGGGATGACCATCAACTGATGAACAAATTGTGGCATATGATTGTGATAGAATACTCTTGTGCTATAACAAATGATAAGCAGGGTGGTTTCAGAAAAATCTGTAAAGATTTTAATGAGCTGATGTAAATGAAGTGAGCAGAACTCGGAGAATTTTACACAGTAACAGCAATTATTGCTACTATTATTGAGTTATTTTCAGTCCTGTCTGACTCTTCATGATTCCAGTTTGGGTTTTCTTGGCAAAGATACTGGAGTAGTTTGTCATTTCCTTCTCCTGCTCATTTTACAGATGAGGAAACTGAGGCAAGCACGGTTAAGTGACTTGCCCAGAACCACACAGCTAATAAGTGTCTGAGAATGGAAAATGAGTCTACTTGACTTCAAGCCCAGCATTCTCCCCACAATGCTGCCTAACTTCCCAACAACAATATTGTAACAATAATCAACTGTGAAAAATTTAGCAACTCTGATAAATACAATGATTCATAACTATGCCAAAGAACTCATGATGAAAAATGTATCCACCTCTAGAGAAAGAACTGATGTACTCTGAGTAATGATTGAAAATTTTTTTTCCCACTTCATTTTTCTCTCCCCCTCCTCCCTTCCTCTCCCAACATGGCTAATGTGGAAATATGTTTTGCATGACTTCATATGTATAATGAGTATTGTATTTCTTGTCTTCTCAATAGGTAGGGAAAGGACTGAAATAAAGGAAAGTTTTAAGTCTTTTATTAAATACTTAAAAACATATACAACTTGATGTTGTAATGTCTTTAAAATTTTGTTATCAGAGAAGAGGCAGCTTTACATAATGAACTTGAAACCAGAAAGATTTGGATATATATTCCCTCTGACTCATATTCTAGACAAATCACTTAAACTGCTTATATTTTAGACTAGTGTTTCCAAATTCAAAGAGCAAAGGGACCCACTAAATGCTATACTACTTTCCACAAAGTCTATATATAACTTCATTGTAAAATACAGCATTATACATGTTTTATAATTTTTATTTATTTTATTCAGCATTTTTCAATTACATTTTATTCTAGTTCAGCTGTGGAAGAATGTAGTAGGTCACCCGTGGCCAGCAACTTCCTAAGGCTAGAATTTGCAGAGAAGTAGCTGACCTACCTTGGTGGAGGGAGTTTCCTTATCCAGGATTATATACCAGGGATGTGGAAGGTTCAATTCCTGTCTATATCATTAGATATAGAGCTGGAAGGGACCTTTGAGGTCATCTAGTTTAATTCTGAAAGTTTAAAGAACTGATCTGATCAAAAGCATAGAAGTAATAAGTAGCAAACTCAGCTGGGAACCTCTGTCCTCTGACTCCAAATCCATTACTCTTTCCACTGTGCTATGAAGTAGATGACAATTTAATAAGGCTCATATTTATCTCATCTTCAGTATTCTTTTTATTATATCTGTAACAAAAATTAGATTATTTTTTAAAAAATATAAATCAGCTATGATAAGAACTTGCTTACTGTTTGTTTAAAACATTTATCTGGCTTGAGGAACAGATCTGGAATCAAAAGAGATTTGGGCCGGAGGGATGAATCAAGATTTGAGTTGCCACATTCTGTCTGGATTGTTTTGGACAGACAACTCAGGGACATGACTTGAGACTGGGCTGTCCTCACAGTGCCTGCCAAATGGTGCTTAGCAATGCTGTTACATAGGTTCCAGGGTAAAGGTCATTCCAGGGCCTATCAGAACTCCATGATTCTTCAAATTGAGTAAATCCCGAACAGGTGCAACCTTTATCTAGGGATATGCAAATATGTGGCAGAAAGCCAAATTCAAAAGGCTGAGCTAAGATCTACACAATTTCAATGCTAAGGCCTTTCTAATAGCAGTAAATAACTCAAAATGGAGTGTAGAAGGTGGGTGAAAGGGGTAATTTGAGGGATATAAATGATGATCCAAACTGTAGAAATCTGATAAAATTGAAGATAGAAGCTTTTTGGCACAACAACACTGAAATTATTGCTCTTATATGCTGTTTCTCCATTACCTTTTCTTCTAGGTTGTGTAGAAAATGTGAGATGGCCATGAAGTGATGAATAGACTTGCAGGAATACTAAATCTACACATGTGGAGGGGGGAGGAGAGAAGTCTTGTAATGCTAAGGTTTGAAAATTGTTATTTTATATAGAGAGAATTGTCTCATATTTATAAGAATTCAAGCCATTCTCCAATTGATAAATGGTCAAAGGATATGAACAGACAAATTTCAGAGGATGAAATTAAAACTATTTGTAGTCATATGAAAAGGTGCTCCAAGTCACTATTGATCAGAGAAATGCAAATTAAGACAACTCTGAGGTACCACTACACACCTGTCAGATTGGCTAAAATGACAGGAAAAGATAATAATGAATGTTGGAGGGGATGTGGGAAAACTGGGACACTGATACACTGATGTGGAACTGTGAATGGATCCAACCATTCTGGAGAGCAATTTGGAGCTATGCTCAAAAAGTTATCAAACTATGCATATCCTTTGACCCAGCAGTGTTTCTATTGGGCTTATACCCCAAAGAAATCATAAAGGAAGGACAGGGCCCCACATGTGCAAGAATGTTTGTGGCAGCTCTTTTTGTAGTGGCTAGAAACTGGAAACTGAATGGATGCCCATCAATTGGAGAATGGCTGAATAAATTATGGTATATAAATGTGATGGAATATTATTGTTCTGTGAGAAACGACCAGCAGGACGATTTCAGAGAGGCCTGGAGAGACTTGCATGAACTGATGCTCAGTGAAGTGAGCAGAACCAGGAGATCATTATACACAGCAACAACAATATTATATGATGATCAATTCTGATGGACATGGCTCTCTGCAACAATGAAATGTTTCAAACCAGTTCCAATTGTTCACTGAAGGAAGCCATATACACCCAGAGAGAGGGATGTGAAATGTGGACCACAACATAACATTCTCATACTCTTGACTGATGTTTGCTTACATTGTGTATCCTTTATCTGATATGTCTTTCATGTAAATACGATTTTTCTTGCACAACAATGATAATTTTGGAAATATGTATACACATATTCGATTTGTCAAGTATTTTAACATAATTAACATGTAGTGGATATCCTGCCATCTAGGGGAGGGGTGGGGAGTTGGGGGGAAAAATTTGTAACAGAAAGCTATGTAAGGGTTAATGTTGAAGAATTACCTATACATATGTTTTGCAAATAAAATAAAATTAATTTAAAAAAAGAAAATTGTTATTTTAAATGGCAATATTTTTCCTGTCTCTTCCTAAAGGGTTCAGTGGGACTGAGGAAGAGTTTTGTTATAGTAGGCAAGGCATGGGATAAGGAATTGCTTAAATTTTATCTCTTTAGTACATGGCGTACTTTTTAGTTATGGCACCAATAAAATCCTACCCTGATGGAAATGAAAAGTTGGATGGAGGTGACTTTGTTGCAGCTAAGTCCTTTGAGAAATTATGCCTATTCCTTTATGGTCAGTTAGCTACATTATTTTAGATCATCATGGTAAACTATGTCTCCATATGTATGGCCATAGCATTGTGTGTGTGCTTCACATTGTGAAGCAATTGTGGTTAAATGACTTGCCTAAAATCATATAAGTAACCATTAAGTGTGTAAGGGCAGATTTGAACTCATGTCTCATGCCTTCTGACTCCAGAACTAGTTCTCTAACCACTGCACCACCCATAAAAATATAACATTGTGTTTATATCTCTTAGAATTTTTCTTTCCATGATACACTTCAGTTTTTAGAAGGGAAATATCTTTTCGGGAACAAAATTTAGTTTGGGAGATTGTTGTGAATCTTAGTTAAGAAAGCTGGGAAGATGGGTAGATGCCTTTGAAGGGTATATAGAAGTAAGTATAGAATGATTTTACATTTATGCATGTGTATATGTATATATTTGTATGTTTCTGTATATCTACACAATACATATATGTGTATTATGTACATATTATATTTATAAATGTATGTGTATATATGTATGTGTGTATACGTACATACACACACACACACATATATATATGTATATATATAAATATATATATATATGTTTGTTTCTAATGGTAGCCATATCTAGAACAGAGGGAAGGGAAAGGGAAAAAAAGGAAAAAATACATGATAATTTTATTATATATTTAAAAAGAATTACAGGTTGTAGATAATAGCTTTGCAGTTTCATGTGCAGTCATCTTTTTCAGTATATGTTATGGAAATGCTTGTTTTTCCCTAAATTAAAAAGAAATAAATAAATGTGGGCGAAAAAAGGTATATGCTTAACAAAGATAATGAAGTGGAAAGAAAAGAAAGGGAAGATACAAAAGGGAGGAAATGAAAAGGTAAGAAGAGACAAGAGTGGCAGAGTGTAAGGAAAAAAGAAAGGAAGGAAGGGAGGAGAGGCGAAAAAAGTTTGTGTGAATCTCTATTTTGACTTCGTAAATAGTTTGTGACAACTGGCTTCTTCATAAATGGATTTGCTGGCTCAGTGCTTGAACTGATTGACAAGCAGGTCTGGATTCTGAGGAGTGGCACCCTGAGGGTCAATAGGGTTGTGCTCTCTCTGACAGTGTTGATACTCAGCTAACTGAGAGACAAGCACCAAGACTTCTTGAAACATTATGAAGGAGGAAAAGAGAAGGTCTGTACTCATCTGAAGTTTTCACAAAAGAGACAAATTAACAGTCTGGTGAAAGTTTAAATTCTGAGTTTTGAAGTTAATACAGCTTTTAAAAAAGGATTTCTTCCCCAGACAATACCAAGAGCCAGAGTACAAAGACCACTTAATCTGATTAATAAGAGTGGAAATTAAATATGTTTTCAGAACCTTGTAAATCTCTGATGATTTTCCATGTGATGTTAATATGTTTATTTTTGTAGGATTTAAGGTTAATACCACAATAACTCCACTCTCTTTTCCTAGAATCCAAATCCTTTCTTTAAATGGCTAAACCCTCTAACATGCTGAAGATCAGTTACTCAGCTTGCTGAAGGTAAATCTTATGCCTTTGTGCTAATGTGTTTATTTTAGGGATACTTAAAAATAACTCTTAAAGTACTCCTCTGTTCAGCACCCACCAAGAAGGTCTTAGAGATATATTCATGTACTTATTGGGAAATGAAGCATATTCTATGTCAGGATGGTTGGTCCTATGTAGTACTGACAGATGTAAGGCATAAATTTTAAAAAGAAGAGGGAGGGGGAAGAAGGGGAAGAGGAAAAAGAATCAGAGGGAGAAGATAATGGAAAGAAGAAGCTGAAATGAAGACATGGTAAAGTATCACTGAGGAGCTCTTACTTCAAATGCCATTAAATAGTATAGGTTGTCTTTACCTAGCATAAACTCACCCTAAGATTCCCAGTAAATCTTAATCTATCATCCTTTGCTCTGTAAATTCTCTTCTAATTCTAAATCCAATGATCCCATGACTTCCTAAATCACTGTTAAAAATATTCCAAATAAGCCTAATAAAAGGGGAGGGGAAAAGGAGGGAAGGAACCCAATTTTAAAGCTTCATTAACAAAGAACTTTATAGAAGGAGAAACTGTTAATAAGTAATGAAACAAAGAGAGCAGTTATAAAGATTAAATAGTCCTGTGTCTAGGTACAAAGTTCATGCTGCAAATGCAGCTGTCACTCTCATAACCTGACTCCAGCCTTAGAACCCCTGGTTCAAAGGATGTCGTTCTGCCTTCCTGTTACTGAGCTGACTCAGTGCAAGGTCTAGCTAAAGTTCAAAGTTCAGTGTCTGAAGGATCTGCTGACTGCATGCTTTGTTTAGCTCTGACAAGTTTTAGATAAGCTATTAACTATTTTTAAGATGGTTGTTGGAAATAATTGAAGAGCTATTTCCCTAGATTTTTACACTTGTCCTTTTAGGAATAGGATGAAATGCTACAAAACTGTAATTTTAAAAATTTTGACAATAGTGATGCTATTATCTATATAAGCAAGTCATATAAAGATAAAATAACACCAATTCTAAGGAGTACTTTTTAAAAAGTAGATCTATTTTAAGAATAAATGAATAAAAGAAGCTTGTTTGTAATAAATATTGACTTTTAAAAAAGGCAAAGAATTAACTCTGCATAGCAAATAAAGGTATTAACCTTTAAAAGCAGATTTGCCGTTAATTTGGGAGTCTCAAATAGAACTACAAGTCATCCATTAGTAATAACATTTTACACATGCACAGGCATTATACTTTTTGAATTGTTTACATGTGGACACAAACTTATTATAACAATATTCAGAGGTAGTTAAAATAAAAATTATTATCCTTATTTTACTGTTTACAAGATGGACTTTTTACATATTTAAATTATTTGTACAAGATTAGAAACTAATTTAATAAATGACAGAATTAGAACACAATTCTTGTGATTCATATTCAGTTTTGTGTTCCTTCCATTATACTATCCTATTGCTTTATTATTCTGAATTATATACACACATGTGTGCTAATGTGTACATTTATGCATATATGTAAATATATAATATATGTATTTCATCTTTTCTACATTTGAACAGTAAGTAGAAATTATATGAGAAAATATATGAGAATTATTATTCTGAAGAACACTTCAGAACACAGAGTATATTAATCTGTGCTGGACTAGGGCCAGAGGCTTGTGATTCATATTCTTACTCTTGGTAATAAGTGCCAAGAAGTCTGGGGTTTGGCTCAATGTTGTAAGGATGCTACTCCTTTAAGGGATAGCATAAGCTAATATTTTCTTCTCAGGGAGACGTATAACCCAGGAATCTATAAAATTATTAAAAATTTTTAATAAAATAAGCATTGCTTACAGAAATTAGAGTAATATAGTGATAGACTAGAATATTAGAAGTCTAGAATTGAGAATACTTTGTTTCTTAGATTTATATTGGAGTCAGTACAACATAAAAGCAAGCTCCTAGAATTGGTATTCATGATTACAACAGCTAGCATTTATTTGACTTTTAAGATTTGCAAAGGACTTTACAAATATTATCATTTTTAGCTTTTTATTTTCAAAATATATGCATAGTTTTCAACATTCACTCTTGCAAAACTTTGTGTTCCAAATTTTTTCTCCCTTCCTTTCCCCCACAAACTCCCTTAGACAGCAAGTAATCCAATATATATTAAACATGCAATTCTTCTATACATATTTCCACAATTATGCTGGACAAAAAAGTCAGATCAAAAAGGAAAAAAATGAGAAAGAAAACAAAAAGCAAGTAAACAACAACAAAAATGGTGAAAATATTATGTTGTGATCCACATTCAGTCTCCACAATACTCTCTCTGGATGCAGATGGCTCTCTCCATCACAAGTCTATTGGAATTGGCCTGACTCACCTTAGTGTTGAAAAGAGCCACATTCACCAGAATTGTTCATCACATAATTTTGTTGTTGCTGTGTATAATGTTCTCTTGGTTCTACTCACCTCACTTATCATCAGTTCATCCCTCCAGGCTTTTTTTTAAATCATTCTGCTGATCATTTCTTATAGAAAAATGATATTCCATAACAATCACATATCATTATTCAGCCATCCTCCAACTGGTGGGCATCCACTCAGTTTCTAGTTTCTTGCCACTACAAAAAGAGCTGCTGCAAATATTTTTGCATATGTCGCGCTTTCCCCCCTTTTTTATGATCTCTTTGGGATACAGGTCCAGAAGAGGCTTCTGGATCTAAGGATATGCACAGTTTGATAGCCCTTTGGGCTCTCAAAGACTGGTTGGATAAGTTTACAACTCTACCAACAATGTATTAGTGTCCCAACTTTCCCACATCCCCTCCAGCATTCATCGTTATCTTTTCCTGTCATTTTAGCCAATCTGACAGGTGTGTAGTGGTATCTCAGCATTGTTTTAATTTGCATTTCTCTGATCAATAGTGAGTTACAGCATGTTTTCACATGATTAGAAATAGTTTATTTTCTTCATCTGAAAAGTGTCTGTTCATATCCTCTGGCCATTTATGGAAATATGAATATTATCTTATTTGATACCATAATTTTGGGAAGTAGGTGCTATTATTATAAAGTTATTTTACAGAAGATGAAACTAAAGCAGATTAGTCAACTAGTAAATAAGACAAAATTTGAATTTAACTCTTCCTGACTTTAAGTCCAGTGAAGTGAAGTGAAGTTTACTCACTTCACTTTTTAGCTGCCTATTCAGAATACAAGTTCAAATGTAAACTTCTTCACTTAATAGCTTTGTGGCCTTATGTAAGTCACCGAGCCTCTCAATCCTATTTTTTCCCATTTGCAAAATGATTGTAACACTATTTGTTTTTGCCATGCAGATCAGGTCATTGAAAATTAGTGCCCACTCTCAGGCAGAAACATTCTCAGAATTCTCTTCTTGACTCCCTGAGTGTTTTGACATAACAGTGTATCTGACTGATGGATCCTGGCCTTGATTGACAAGTCTTCTTCCCATAATCATATGGGGTTTGAGAAGGGAAATGGTAAATTCACAGACTCCTACATGGATTGGAAGGAGTGAAAACTGAGATTGAAAAGAAAGATTCAGAGTGTAAGTGGGGCAGAAGCAGTTATTGTAGTTTTGACAACAATGTACTTTTAAGGTAGAGATGGTGTGATCTAATCATTTATGAGAAATATGATTCTATCTTGCTAGAACTGGTCAGGGCTACTTTGATCCTAAGACTAGTTTTTTTCATTCTCTTTCCCTTTTTCTTTTCCAAAGATTATAGTTTGATCTCTTTTTTTAAATTTTTTTTTAATTTTTATTTTTTTAATAAAGCTTTTTATTTGCAAAACATGAGTGACCTTTCAACATTGACCTTTGCAAAAAAACTTTTTTTTTCCCAAGCTTTTCCTTTCCCTCCCCCTGCCCCCCCACCCCT
>JAJPUD010002207.1:275441-285445 GCA_023553655.1 Myrmecobius fasciatus | reverse complement strand
TATCTATCTATCTATCTATCTATCTATCTATCTATCTATCTATCTATTTATAGATAGATATATAAACAATGGGGAGGAGCATTAACTACAGAGTAATCTAACAAATATGAACAGAATTTGTTTGCTTAAATTGCTTCCTACATATTAGGACATTAAAGAGCTAGGATGTTATGGCATATACTTGGAAAACATATAGAAAAGTTAAGTTTCCTTCAAATGAGATGCTTTGAGTTTGCCTTATTTTTTAGGTTTCCAATTTGGCAGTGACAGTTTTGTATTTTGGCTCAGCTGCTGCTATTTAAGCTGCAGGGCTAATGCACAAATGGTCCAGAACACATTTTGACATATTAAATCATCACAATTCTAATATGTCATGAAAATTAATTTATATATAGTTCAAAAAGAGGGAAAAAATTAAAAGCTAAGAAATTCCCATTTCAAAAGATATCAGGTATGCTTTTTTTTTAAAGTGCCAATAATTTCTGTAAATCTTTTACTGACAGATCATATAAAGAGAGGCACTAGAGGACTGGCCTTGGATTCAAGAAGAGCAGGGTTCAAGTCCTGCCTCTGACACATACTTTGTAATCAACTCCTGTTGATATATATAAATGGAAAAATTTTCCACATTAACTTGCTCATACATGAAATCACAGCTCCTGATTTCTTCCTTCCCCACCCTCAAAGAGGGGATCTTTCCCCCTCCTTTTTTTTTTTGCCAAATCTATTCTAGGTTTCATCTGTCTTCTCTTCCTTTTTTTCTCTTTTATAAATTGTTAACCTTTCTTTCTCCTTCATGACAGGAAGCTATAATATCAAATCACTAGATTTGTAATGAGAAAACCTATTTTAAAATCTTGACTCTTCAGCTCTTATCTAAGTGATCTTAAGCAAAGCATTTAATCTGACTGAGTCTTAGTTTCCTGTTCTAAAAAATGAAGGATTTGGACTAAATGGCTTTTATGATCTCTTTCAGTTCTAAATATGTTATTCTATTGCACATGTCTACCCTATATCAGATTGCTTGCTGTCTTGGGTAGGAAAGAGGAGGAGGAGAAGGAGAAAAATCTGGAACACAAGCCTTTGCATGTATTTGGAAAAAATAAAATACTATTAAAATTTTAATAAATACATTATTCTAAGATCCTTCAGAAAATGAAAATCACAGAATTTCTGGTTGGAAGAGAACTCAGAGATGATCCAATGTAACCTATACTTCAAAAAATAATCTGCTTCCCAATATAGCTTATAAATGTTATCTAACGCTTATTTGAAGATTTAATTTCCAGGTGATTTCACTGCTTTTTGAAGGAACCTTTGGGATAACTTTAATTGTGAGGTAGGTTTTCATTATTCAGTCTTTTTGCCTCTTTGTAAATTTTGTTCATTGTTCCTAGTCCTTTCCTCTTGGGTCAAGTTAAATAAATCCAATTTCTCTTCAATATGGGAATCCTTCAGATACTTTAAAATGGTTATGGTATTACTCATAAAACTTCTCTTTTCAAATTATATGCCTCCATTTCTTTCAACTAATCATTGTAGAACATGAATGTGAGGCTCTTCATCACCCTTCCTGCCATGCTCTGGATACTCTCCAGGTTACCAATGTCCTTCATAAAATGTGCCACAATAATTTTGAATATAATTCTCTTGACATTACTAGACCTGGATAGAATATAACAGTACTATTTTTTCCTAATTCCTGAAGGTGATCCCTTTTTAATGCAGCCCATGAAACACTTTTTAAAATGCATTTTGTTTGTATAGTTTGTTTTAACATTACAAATATATCCTTTCAGAATCTTTAGAATTCAAAGACAATATGTTCATGAGAATTTTAGTCAGCAGCAGGACATGCACCTTTATCAGAAGAACTTTTAACACTGCATTAAATTTTAATCTTTTGATCTAGGAAGCAATCATTTCCCTTTTATATATATATATATTTTTTTAGGCAAATATAGCATAAAATGTTACAAACTGTTACAAATGTTTTTTTTTTCCCTACTAAAGTTCTTTGATCTCTAGGAATAAAAGCATCCTTTTAATTTTTAAAAAAAAATTTCAAGAGTAAGAAACTCATTATTTACAGAAGCATCCCATAACTCTTACATAACTAATTATTAGAAAGCTTTGTCTTAAATCAATTTCTTCTCTGTAATCTATTTATCCTGGTTTATCTTAGTCTAATTCTTCTACATGCCATCCTTTAATATATTTGTTTTATGACATAATAAATTTAATAGTGATCAACAATAAAAAGATTGAGTAAACATAAAATAAATGGTAAAAATTTTTATCTAAACTCTAAGCATTTAACAAGATAGAAACAAATGAATTTATGAATTACAGGGAATTTGTGCATCTTTTCACATGATGATCCCTCTTTCAAAAGTTTTTATTCTCTCTTTTTTCTTGTTCCTTTTGCCATAGCTCCATCAGGAAATTTATATTAGTAATCTTAGATATGCATCAGTATATAGTAGGTACTTGATGGCAGACCTTTATTAGCTATTTATTACAAATATTTCCTCCATTTGTTTCTTTTCATTTTAGAGATAGTGTCCTTTCTTTTACAAAATCATTTATCTTTAAATTAACACATACATTGGTTTTTAAATCCAATAATTTCTTCCATTTACTTAACTGGTTAAAAAAGTGCCTCCTATTAATAAATCCTAATAAATTCCTAATAAATTAGGAAGTATAGATCCAAATCCCTATCCTCCTTTTTTGCCATCAAGTTTTCTTATCAATTTTATTAAATACTAATTAATGCTCATTTATTAAATACCAATGCCATTAAATACTAATTATGCAATTTTTAAAAGTATGGGTTTATCAAATATATCCTTTTATTTTACTTCTTGCTTCCCTATTCTATTACATTGATCTATTTATCTATTTTTTGCAGCATTAAATAGTTTTTATAACTATTATCTGATTATACATTTCTAGATATTGGTAGACTTATTTCATAGTGGGAGTTGTTAGGTTTGTTTTGGGGTTTTTTGGTTATATCCTTGGGCATTTATTTTTTCCACGTGAACATTGCTATACATTTATCTAATTTTATTTTAAAATGTTTTTGATATTTTGATATGTATTAACTTAAAACAATTCAACAAATAGTGGCATCTTTATAACTTTTGGTTATCAGGCTTTCAAACTTTTGAATCAAGGTATCATATATCTACTTTGTCTTCACAAAATCATAGCTTTGTAGTTGGAAGAGACCTCACACATTATGTAACTTATTCTCATTTTGTATATTAGGAAAGTACAGCTCAGATATGTTAAGAGACTTATCTAAAGTCATACAGATAGGAAGTAGCAGGACTGAGTTTTGAATACAGTATACTGCTCTTTCCACTACACTCTGATATGTTCTTTCTTGATTTAGCATTTGAAGTTCTCAATGTATTTGGTTACTTTATTCAATCAAATAAATGGTCAACAAGTATTTATTAAGCCCTACTATGTGCCAGTCACTATACTAGATGCTGAGCATATAAATAAAAAACATCAATCTCTACTCACAACAAACTTACATCCTAATGGAGGAGAAAATAAGTATGTGTAAAAACTTATGTGGTACAAATATCAAGTTAATATAGAGAAACACATAAAGTAATTGGGGAAAGGAGTTTGAGAAAGAGGATGCTAGCAGTTGGGGGATTAGGAAATGTTTTCTGTGGAAGATGTCTATTGCATCTTAAAGGAAAATAAACTTTATAATGTGAAGATAAGGATGGAATTCATTCTAGCCACATTGGGAGGGGGGACTGGGGAGGAGTCGGGGACAGAGTCACATAAATTGGAAGTGGAGTGCCATTTATAAGGAAAAGAGAAAAGTCAGTTTGGCTAAGTGTGGGAAAAAGAATAATGTCCAATGAGGATGAAAATATAGAGAAGTATAGAGCCTTAAAAGCTAAATTGAAGAGAGTTAGATTATATTTTATTCTAAAGACAATAGAAAGTTGATTGAATAGGGAAGTCACATGATTAGATCTTTGCTTGAAGCAAATTACTTTGACATATGTATAGAAATAATTAGTGGGAAGAAATATTAGGAAGTCTGACCATTTAAGAGGCTATTGTAATAATCTAGGAAAGGCCTGAATTAAGGTGTTAGCTCTACTTCCTTTATTCTCACTCCACAACCCCTTTTATTGTGAAATCTGACCTCATAATTTGAATGACCGCTTTCTCCCAAGCTACCAATGATTTCTTTTTTTTCTAAATCTTGTTTAAAATATAAATAAGTATTTATTATAATAAAAAAAACTCTCATTTATCCCTAAGGTTTTTCAGGATTTTTAATGTAAATGACTGTTGAATTTCAGCAAAACTTTTCTATATTTATTGATTTCTTCAAATTTTTTATCATTTATTATGATAACTTGGGCTAATGTTTATGGTTTTCTTAATGTTGAACTATCTTGTCATTTTAGCTAGGAATCCAAAGTAATTGTAATTGATGAGGTTGAGATAGCAATAACTAATTTAGAACAAGAGGCTTTTATAGACAAAATGAATGAATACAATAGACATCAGGAATGGTAAATATGAAACAGAGTTGGAAAGCATGTAGTTAGATTAATCAGAGTTAGCCAGAGTAAAAAGAAAGACATGATTAGAGGGAAGGCACTATGAGGAGGGAGAGAGTACGTCATAGTAGGCTTCATCCTGGAAAGGCCACCAATGATTTCTTAATTGTAAAAAATGGCATAGCCTTTTCTTTATTTTTGACATTCTAATAGCTTTTTATTTTTCCAATTACATGTAAAAATAGTCCTCAACATTCATTTTTGTAAGATTTTGAATTCCAATGTTTGTTTCTGTTCCCTCTTTCCTTTACCTCGCTACTCCCCAGTATAGCCAGCAATCTGATATAGGTCTCTGTCTCTCTATCTCTGCCTGCCTGTCTCCCTCCCCACCCTCACACACACATGTTTCCAGGGTGGTTGTTGACCACTGCATTTTCTCTCTTTCCACTAAAGGGCTTTTCAGCTCTGGATCACATATAGTGACAATGCCAGGTTCAGTCCTAGGAGAGCTTGACCACATAAAAGAAGGGTCAGGGAGTGTATCCCAAGGAAAATTAAATAAATATCAGTTTTCAGTTAATTCTAGGGTCTCTCAAAGCCAGGAGACTGGGTGGAGTATAAATGAAGAATGGAGTAGATATTTATCAACTACACCTGACAGAAATGCTTAAGAATAAAAATCTCAGTTTATTCAGTTACTTATAAACACTATCATACTTAGCAAATATTGACTGAAACTTAAAGAAGTAGCAAATAATAAATACTCATCTTGGAGAGTATGGCACTTGATGAAATATGAAACAATTTGCAGGACTAAATAGGAATTGTTATATTATACCTCATTTCTGTTCTATGCTAATAAGTTTCTCCAGATGCAAGAATTCTGATAAACCAGAAAAAATGAGACTGTTTCCTCTGGCTGGTGGTCATCTCCAAAAACCACTAGAGTAGTCTTCAGTTGCTCCTTTTAAAGTTCGGTCAGCACCATCTGAGTATCCAACATCTCTGGACCTCTTGTAGTCACAACATCACCTCCAAGGCAGGAATTTGTTGGACTGCTACTTATTCACATATGCCCACAAAATGAAATACAAAGAGGAAAAAGACAGATAGGGACTTCATCGATCAGGTTGAAGTCATATTTAGCCAAATGCCTTTTCTACGTGTCATTAGGAATAGTTACCTTTTCTACCAGAATTGGAGAAAAGATGGCCACTTTCTCCATTTCTGCATTCTCCAAGGGATAGGTCCAAATAAGCTTGACAAACCCTTTAACTTGGAATTAAAGAGACAACTAAAGATTCAAGATCCAGAGAGACAATAGTTCTTTCTTTTCTGTAAATGATAAAGGGATCTTTTCATAATTCTCAAAGCTCCAAGTGCTGAATTAGCACCTGGGCTGACTGGAAGTAGGCAGGACAGTTCTATATATTTCCTGATGTCCTGTTTCTTTGCAATATATAGCTTTATACAAATGTACATATAGATATAGGGTAGATATATAACTTAGTCCTTCCCTCAGTGGAATTTGTTAAGATAGTCTTGTAAGGGAAATAAGATACGTATCTTGTTTGCTGGGTTAAACTATTATATGTTCCTTCAACTGAACTTTGTATAGTATCTTCTCCCTCTTCTTTACCATATTGATCACCTTGAGCTTAGCTAGACAAGTCTTTAGATGATAGACATAAAAATAGATGCTGAGTTTTTGTAGAAAACTTTGCCATCTCTAGAGAACATTTATTCTTTGGGCACTCAAGCCATTTTACAGATGAAAAGACTTAAAATAAAATTAAATAATTTGTCCCAAATAAATTAGCTAGTAAGTGTCACATGGGCCTCTCAAACCAGGTGGTAATAAAACAACTTTCACAAATAAGTAGAATAGCTGCCATATTGTAATCCATTATTTCTGACAAGGGCCCTTCGTGGCACCTGAATTAATTTTACTTTTCAATTTCTAAGTCAAAGTTTCTCTTTCTTCCAATGTTTCCTTCATTCTTTACTTACTGATGTCACATTCTAAGATTCTACTTTGCTTTAAATATTCTATTCTCACAACTCTTACATGAAACTCAATATTCTCCTTAGAATATCAAAAAAAGAAAACTAGAAAAAATATTTTAGAATGACCAGGGCCTAGCCTCTAGCTTTCCAAATATCCAAATTGGATAGCAAAAATGATACCACTTGATTCTACTTCTGGTAGCCAAGATGGTGGAGTAAGCAATGAATTGCTGCAATCCTCTCTGTTTACTTTTGGGTAACCATAAAATAGCACTAAAAGACAGGCTTGGAGCATCAGAACAAGCAAGGAGACTGAGTGCAACAATCTTGTTTTAGTTAAGGGTTGGGGGGGGCAAGGAAAGTCCAGGAGAACGATTCCCAGAAAGCCAGAAATAAACTTGTTTTTGGATGGTCTGCTAGAGGCATCCATGTCTTGCAAGGTCATCTGGACCTCTGAAAATGGTTTTTTAATTGCCTTGAATGAAAAAGCAAGCTTCATCAATAAAATTGATCTTTTCCTCATTTTGAATACTCCAAACTTTGAATTTTCTTGCCCATGACAGGTTCCGCCCCTTCCCCCAACCCAGCATGTAACAGCTATTTTCTTATTCTTCATATTCTTCCAACTTATAGAAACCTGTGTCACACTGTAGCAGAATTAGTGACCACCTCTCTTGCTGCCAGTTTTCCCTGAAAGTCTTTGCCTGTTTTCTAAAGATTAATTAAGCTATTTCATAGTAATAGATTATCAACTTTTGGCTTCTCTTTTTTCATTTTTGACTGTACTTTTATTTACTCTTTGGTATGACTGATCATGTTTCACAGTGGACTTGAATAATACAGGAAAAGCTTTTATTTCTCAACATCAACATCTGCTGCATTATGTTCTTAAGTCACTAATATGTACCCTTTTTAGTCTTTAAGAACTACAATTTAGTGTGTTTTCTTAGAATAATAGCCACTTTAAAAACCATAAAATCAAAAAAACCTAAGAAAGCAATTACATATGTTTATTCCATAGAATTTTTCACTGAACATTAACAGATCTACCTAACAGTAGAGAAACCTACTCAGTAATTAGTGGCTATGGGAATAGAGAGAAGGGATTGTTTTTGTTTTGTTCTAATGATATTGGAGATTTAGGAATGTTTGAAGGTAATAGGGAGAGAAGCAGTAGATAAGGAAAGAATGAAAATGAGAGGTAGAAGGGATAATTGAGATTGCAATGTGCTAGAAAAGATGGGAGAGGATGGATTCGAGAGTATGTATAAAAATTAGCCTTTATAAGAAAAAAGATCGCTTCATTATTAGTGACTGAGAGAAAGGGGGGGTAGAAGAGAAAGGGAATAAGAATTTATATAATAGCTAATGTGTGCCCGATACTTTGCTAAAGTGCTTTTTACAATATTATTTCATTGGATTTTTACAACAATCCTGTAATAGTATTAGAAAATTATCTCCATTTCTCAGTAGAGAAAGATATAAGGTCCTTAGATAATAGAGAGGGAAAAAAGGAGAGCAAAAATGATTTGGAATTGTGAAATAGAGAATTATTAAAACCGGTTGACTGGTATAGGTCCAGTCATCCCTTTAATCTTCTTGCTGGAACAATATTGGTAGATACAGTTTCTTTCTTTTTTTTTTTTTTGGTTTTGTGCTTTATAACTTTTTTTATTAAAGCTTTTTATTTGTATAACATATGTATGGGTAGTTCCCCAACATTGATCTTTACAAATTTACCCCCAGTCGCTTCCCCTCCCCTAGATGGCAGGAAGTCCACTACATGTCAATAATGTTGAAATGCTTGAGAAGTTATGCAAGAAAAATCCTATCTACAAGAAAAAAAAAGAATCAGAGAAAGGCAACACAATGCAAGCAAATGTCAATAGAGATCATGAAAATGTTACGTTGTGGTCCATATTTCATATCCCTCTCTCTGGGTGTATATGGTTTTCTTCAGTGAACAATTGGAACTGGTTTGAGACAATTTTTTGTTGCAGATAGCCATGTCCATCAGAATTGATCATGATGTAATACTGTTGTTGCTGTGTATGATGATCTCCTGGTTCTGCTCGTTTCACTCAGCATTAGTTCATGCAAGTCTCTCCAGACCTCACTGAAATCGTCCTGCTGGTTGTTTCTTACAGAGCAATAATATTCCATAACATTCATATACCATAATTTATTCAGCCACTCTCCAATTGATGGGCATCCCTTCAGTTTCCAGTTTCTAGCCACTACAAAAAGGGCTGCCACAAACATTCTTGCACATGTGGGGCCCTTTCCCTCCTCTAAGATCTCTTTGGGATATAGGCCCAGTAGAAACACTGCTGGGTCAAAGGGTATGCACAGTTTGACAACTTTTTGAGCATAGCTCCAAATTGCTCTCAAGAATGGTTGGATCTGTTCACAGTTCCACCAAAAATGTATTAGTGTCCCAGTTTTCCCACATCCCCTCCAACATTCATCTTTATCTTTTCCTGTCATTTTAGCCAATGTGACAGGTGTGTAGTGGTACCTCAGAGTTGTCTTAATTTGCATTTCTCTGATCAAAAGTGATTTGGAGCAACTTTTCATATGACTAGAGATGGTTTTAATATCATCCTCTGAAAATTGTCTGTTCATATCCCTTGACCACTTATCTATTGAAGAGTGGCTTGAATGCTTATATATATGAGACAATTCTCTCTATATTTTAGAAATGAGGCCTTTATCAGAACCATTAAATGTAAAGATGATTTCCCAGTTTGATGCTTCCCTCCTAATCTTGTCTGCATTTGTTTTGTTTGTACAGAAAGTTTTTAACTTAATATAATCAAAATTAACCATCTGGTGTTCAATTAGGAGTTCCAGGTCTTCTTTGGACATAAATTTATTCCATCTCCACAGGTCTGAGAGATAAACTATATTACGTTCCTCTAACTTGCTTACAAAGTCCCTCTTTATATCTAGATCATGAACCCATTTAGATCTTATCTTGGTATGTGGTGCTAGGTATGGGTCAAGCCCTAATTTCTTCCACACTAGTTTCCAATTTTCCCAGCAGTTTTTGCTAAATAGAGAGTATTTATCCCAAAAGCTGGGGTCTTTGGGTTTATCGAACACTAGATTGTTAAGGTTAATGCCTAGGTTGTCCTGATAACCTATCCTGTGCCACTGATTGACCGCTCTATTTCTTAGCCAGTACCAAACAGTTTTGATGACCGATGCTTTATAATATAGTTTTAGATCGGGTACAGCAAGGCCACCTTCATCTGCTTTTTTTTTCATTGATCCCCTTGAAATCCTTGACCTTTTGTTCTTCCAAATGAACTTTGCTACTGTTTTTTCTAGATCTGTAAAATAATTTCTTGGGAGTTTGATTGGTATGGCACTAAATAAGTAGATTAGTTTGGGTAGTATTGTCATTTTTATTATGTTCGCTCTGCCTACCCATGAGCACTTAAT
>JAJPUD010002207.1:254394-270441 GCA_023553655.1 Myrmecobius fasciatus | reverse complement strand
CCTTTCCTTTTTACCTTTTTATGCATCTCTTGAGTTCTGTGTTTGGGTGTCGAATTTTTTGTTCAGATCCGGTCTTTTCATTAGAAATAGGTGAAATTCACCTATATCATTGAATGACCATCTTCTTCCCTGGAGGATAATGCTCATTCTAGCTAGGTAGGTTATTCTTGGTTGTAATCCAAGTTCCTTTGCCCTTTGGAATATCTGGTTCCAGGCCCTTCAATCCTTCAGTGTGGAAGCTGACAGATTCTGTGTGATTCTAATTATTGATCCTCAGTATTTGAATTGTTTCTTTCTAGCTGCTAGCAGAATCTGTTCCTTGGTGCTATAGTCCTGAAATTTAGCCACGATATTCCTTGGGGTCTTAATTTTGGGGTCTCTTTCAGGAGGTGATCGGTGAATTCTTTCAATGGTGATTTTGCCCTTTGATTCTACAATCTCAAGGCAGTTTTCTTTCAGGATTTCCTGGAAGATTGTGTTTAGATTCTTTTTTTCATCATGGCTTTCAGGAAGTCCAATAATCCTTAGATTGTCTCTCCTAGATCTATTTTCCAAGTCAGTTGTTTTTCCTAGGAGATATTTCATATTTTCTTCTAATTTTTCATTTTTTTGTTTTTGTTTGACTGATTCTTCAAGTCTTAGTGAGTCATTCACTTGCATTTGTTCAATTCTTATTTTTAAAGTGTTGTTTTCTTCAGTTACCTTTTTAAGCTCCTTCTGTAACTGGCCAATTTGTTCATTGCACTCTTTTTCCACTTCACTAATTTTATTTTTCAATAAATTGGTGTCTTTTTCATATCTCTTTTGCAGGGCATCATATCCTTCTTGCAAGATATTGTATCCTTCTTGCACTGATTTCAGTTTATTTTCCCATTTATCCTCCAGCTCTCTTTTGAGGTTCTTTATGCAATCTTCCAGAAAGGCCTTTTGAAAAAGTGACCAGTGATGGTCTTTAATACCTCCTTCTGGTATTTTGTCTAAAGGAACCTCAGGATCTCGGGTCAATGCTTCTTTGCCTCGATAAAAGCTGTCTATGGTGAGAGCTCTCTTTTGCTTCTTCATTTTTTTCAGACAGCTTTGATATCTCTTTAAGGTAGGGAAAAAAAAACTGTTGCCTGAAAAGCTTTGCCCTGGGGCACTTCCTCGAATTTACTTAAGGTGCTGGGCGGGTGGGGGCTAGGACTAAATCCGAATTACTCCTTAAACAAGGCAAGTCTGCCAGAACACCTGCCCCCAATCAGGCAGAGTGACTCAGATAAACTCCAGGTGTTTGGAGTTTGGAGTTTGGAGTTTGGAATTTCTGCCACAATGAGCTGAGCTGAGTCCCACCCTCACTTCTGGCCTACACAGGAGTCGTCTATTTATCTCTCTGTCCGAGTCAGACTAACCTGATATGAAGTTATCCAGAAAGCAGTGTCCAAATATTTCTGAGTTCGTTGACTTGAAGATCAGTTCAGAGGCTTATTTTATTGTTGATTTGAGAGAAGATCAGAGGAGAGGCAGAAAGTCATCTTTTCACTCCGCCATCTTGGCTCCTCCCCAGATACAATTTCTTACTTCCCTATTTTTCATTCTTAGTTCTCTGCTCTGTTTTAGAATCTATTTATTGGATAATTTGAAAATAATTTTTAAAAAAGTTACTAGTCTTTTAGATAATATGACAGTTTCCCTTTAGCATTATATTGGCTCTTTATCTGAAATGATTATTGTTGTTATAAGGTAGAACCCTAAAGGTTTTGAGATATTTCACTAGAATATCAATATCCTATGAATGTGCTACTGTAGGCATGAAAGCCACACACTGAGATTATATCCACTAGCAGCTGTTTTCTTCCTTTCCTTTTAAGTAGCAATAATGTTTGTTATTTATCTCTTGATAAATATATATAATAAATAAATATGTACATATTGATAAATATATCTGATGATGTACTTCATATAAATTCCCCTACAGAAATAAATTTGAGAGAAATAAAAGGATTGTCTTATTGCAATTGAGTTGGATAACATAAAGGTATAATATACCTTGCCAATATGACCATGTGTAATTTTATATGATTTTGTTAAGCAGTACATGGGTAGAAGAAAAGGAGGCAGGTTGTAGGAGTAATCTGGATTGGGGGTTGGGGGCTTGGTTAGTAATGAATGGTGATAAAATAAGGTAATAATAAATGTAATATTAGATGACAATGTAGTGTTAAACAGATTAAATGTAGAGTCAAAATCAGTTTTATGAGAGCTAAGTCATAGTAGCAGTAATGAGCTAAGAAAGTAGTGAGGTATCAAAGAATTAGAAGTTTTAGGAGGATGAAGAATAGATTTAGGAGAGGTTGAATATAGAAACAAAAGGAGTAGAAGGTTACACTCAGAGCATGAGTGCAATCTGAATTTTCAGGTCTGGAATATTTTGAGGGCTGTCCCTTCAGCATCCCTCTGGTTTAATGGAGCAAATGCTGATATAAGACTGAGGAATTGTATGAGTAATAGAGTTTGTACAAGAGCTATGGAGAAGAGAGACATTCTTTTCTCAGGAAATGGCATGCAGAGTGCCAGCTTCTCTTTGGGAATGATTCCAAATACAATGAGTGTGAAAGAATTCGAAAACTGCAGACATGTAGGGAAGCCAAGTCCTCAATATATCTCCAGTTTCCAGCTTGCTTACCTAGAGACATTGGAAAAATTTCCTTTAGATGAGACCTGACCTGTATTAGTATTCTCTCAACAATCTGGAATGATGCCTAAGTATTAGCACAAAAATGTTCCAGGTTTGAAAACTTCAGACATATTAGAGATTTAGATTAAGGAAAGTCCAGTTTTAGTGGGTAATGGTGAGAACCTAAATGTGACCATTAATTTTGCCTGTGCAGAAGCTTTTTAGTTTCAAGTAATCAAAGTTATCCATTTTTTCTATTATATCTATTTAACCATTTGTGGTTAAGAATACATATTTTATCCATAGCTGTATATAATCTGTTTCTCTTCTAATTTTTTGATAATATGATTTGAATAAATGGTGGCATATCCATTTAGGATATATTGTGTGTTGTGGTGTGAGGTATTGGCATAAGCCTAATTTCTGCCAGACTGCTTTCCAGTTTTCCCCAAAATTTTTATCAAATAAGTTTTTTTCTACATAATTTATATTTTTAGTTTATCAAACATTGGGTTATTGAGTTATTTTGTTTCTGATTCTCACTTGTTTAGTCTATTCCATTAATTTACTTCTCTTTTTTAAACCAATATTAAATGGTTTTGATGACTTCTGGTTTATAATATAGTTTGAGGTCTGAAAATGCTATTTCCTCTTCATCTCTTTTTCTTTTCATTATTTCCTTTCATAGTCTAGGCCTTTTATTTATCCAAAAAATAATTATCATATCAAGTTCTAGAACATATTCCTTTGGTAATTTAATTGGCATAGAATTAAAATGTAAATTAATTTTTGTTGTGTAGACCTCCCCCTTTCTACTTTCTCCCCACCCAACCTGTCATACACACACATGTCCTGTCTTAGTGACCCGTTTCTCTCCCTGTGTTTCTCCACACCCAAATTCACTGGTGGTGAAGTTGCGAACTAGTAAAGCCATTCTGAAAAGCAATTTGGAACTATTTCCCTATTTCCCTAAATGTAGTCATATTGTTTTTCATATTCTTCCTTCTCACTACTCACATAGAAACCAACTTAGTTTGAGTCCTTATCACCTCTCATCTGGAAGTTATTTCCTTCTATATTTTATACAATTTCACTATATGGTTCTTCTATCTATTGATCGTCTCATACAACATTCAATCTTCTGTCTTTTTGTCTTTACATGTACTTTCTCCTAACCTTGGAATTTTTTCCTTCTTTCCTTTCATCTTTAATGGCTTCTTTGAAGACTGCTTACATGCTCATTCTGCAAAAGGCTTTTCCAATGCTCTTATCTACTGGAGTCTTTTAAGGTGACTTTTCATCCAAATTTGTGTGTCTGTGTGTGTGTGTATGCACATACATATACACAATACATACATACATACATATATGTATATATACATATATATGTATATAAATCAATCTACAACTTTGCCAGAGGTTTTGAATAGTTTCAATGAGTAATAGTATCATTAGAGAGGAATGGCATAAATGATAAGAGCCCACTTAAAACTGGATAATATAAAGTTATTAAATACCAATCAGCTTGGCTATGTGATTTCCTCCAGCTCCATTTAGAAGCACCTGAGTAGAAGCAGAAGAGGAGGTGGGGAGAATAATTCAGGGTTAGACTTTGTAAAAGACAAAGATGTTAGGGTTCAAGAATAGAAGGCAGTATGCCATTTGGTTGGTTAACTATAGGTTGAGATTGGAAACGAAAGAAAGAGAAATCAGAGGAGGAGTAATAGTTTGAGTGAGTGTTGGGAAAACTGGAAATTAGTATGGCAGAAACTAGGCATTGTCCAACACTAAACATCCTATGTCAAAATAAGGTCAAAATGGGTTCATGATTTAGACACAAAGAGTGATACTATAAGCAAATTAGGAGAACAAAAGATAGTCTGCCTCCCAGATCTGGGAAGAAAGAAGAAATTTATGACCAAAAAAGGACTAGAAAACATTGTGAATTGCAAAGCAGAAATTTTTCTATACAAATAAAACCAATGCAAACAAAATTAGAAGGCAGAAAACTGGAGGAAAATTTACATCCAATGTTTTTTGATAAAGACCTCATTTCTAAAATATATAGAGACCTGACTCAAATTTATAAGGATACAAGTTATTCCCCAATTGATAAATGGTTAAAGGATATGAATAGACAATTTTAAAACAATGAAATTAAAGCCATTTCTAGACATATGAAAAAATGTTCTAACTCACTATTTATTAGAGAAATGAATTTAAGACAACTCTGAGGTACCACTTCATACCTCTCATATTAGCTAAGATGACAGGAAAAGATAATGATAAATGTTGGGGTGAATTTGAGAAAACTGGGGCATTAATATATTGTTGGTAGAGTTGTGAACTGATCCAAACATTCTGGAGAACAATTTGGAACTATGCCCAAACTGTCCATATCCTTTGATCCAGCAGTGTCTTTATTGGACCTGTATGCCAAAGAGATCATTAAAAAGAGAAAAGAACCCATGTGAGTAAAAATGTTTGTAGCAGCCCTTTTTGTAGCAACAAAAAACTGGAAATTGAGTGGATGCCCATCAGTTAGGGGATGGCTAAATAAGTCATAGTATATGAATGTTATGGAATATTATTGTTCTATAAGAAACGATGAGCAGGATGATTTCAGAAAAGTCTGGAAAACAAAGTCTGATGCTAAGTGAAATGAGTAGAACCAAGAGTACATTGTACACAGTAATAGCAAGATTATGTGATGATCACCTGTGATGGACTTGACTCTTTAAAGAAGATTAAAGGGAATTCCAATAGATTTGTGATGGGTGAAAAGAACCATCTGCATACAGAGAGAGGACCATGGGGACTGAATATAGATCACAATATAATATTTTCATCTTTGATGTTGTTATTTGTTTGATTGCTTGTTTCTTTTTTCCTTTCATTTTTTCCTCTTTTGATCTGATTTTTCTTGGACAGCATGATATATGTGTTTATATATGTATATATATATATGAGTATATTTAGAAGAATTGTATATGTGTAACCTATATTGGATTACTTGCTGTTTAGAGGAAAGGCAAGATGGGGAAGTAGAGGGAAAAATTTTGAATGCAAGGTTTTGAAAAGATGGATATTGAAAACTATCTTTGCATGTATTTTGAAAAATAAAAAAGCTATTATTATGTTTTTAAAAATAGAGCAAGTACTGGGGGTGGTGATAATGGAAAAATATGAGGTTATGATAAGAATGATCAATATATTTAGAATAAGTGAGGCATATGATATTATGCTAAGTGAGATTACAGTCAGATAGAAGGGAGTATATTTTTTTCATAGTAGTAGATCATTTATGAGTGAGAGATTTAATTTAAGTCTGTTGGTGAGGTAGAGTAGGGAAATATGACATGAGGTTTGAGAAGATTAAAGAAAATAGTATATTTGAAGGAAGATTGAAGGAGGCTGTTAAGGAGAAAAGGAAAAATATTCTTTAGAGGAGGATGAAGAAAAGCCTAGAGGCTAATAAAAAGCAGTAACATCACTTTTTGTGGTAAATTTTAAAACTGAACTTCAAATAAGAAGAGGTAGTTAAGTGATTGTAGCAAAGAGAAAGTCTAGAAGTGGTAGTCAGTAGCAAAGAATATACTGATTCCTCCTCAAGGACTAATATAAGGGATACAGTGTCATCTGGTCAAAATATTCTTTGTAAGAACCAGAAGATAGAACATGACAAGAAAAGGTAAAACATGAATGGAAGGGTTTTTTTTTAAGTTATGGAAAGGTAATTTTAGAAGGCATTATGGAAGGGTCAGGCAGAGCTAGAGCAGACTAAGTAGGATAGTGATGAGGAATTGAAATAATAGTTGGAGAGAGAAGTGATTTACTCTGCTTGTGATTGAATCTGGAATGTAAGATCTATGGATGAACATAATTTGGATATGGTCAAACAGAAGACGGAAACTTCAACTTGTTAAGTGCCAATAAATTTAAGTGGGCAGTAAGAAATGAATTAATTCAGTTGATTACTATATGAATTACTGTGGGCAATAATGCTTTAGGAGAAATAGTCAATAAAAAGGAGAGAAAACCAAAACTGGAGTATAATTTCAAAAATTACAAAAAACAATACTTGTTTGAATGTTTGACTCCAAGGAAAACCATTCAATATCACAATACAAGTCTGTGTTCTAACCACAGGTGTTGAAGAGGTCAAAGTTTCTCAGCTCTATGAACACCTATATCTTCTTTTAAAATTTTTTTTATTATTATTAATACTTTTTATTTGCAAAACATATGTATGGGTAATTACTAAACATTAACCCTTACAAAGCTTTCTGTTACAAATTTCCCCCCCGCCTACTCCCTACCCCTCCCCTAGATGGCAGGATATCCACTGCATGATAATTATGTTAGAATATTTAAGTCGAATATATGTATAGTTACTGCCACACATCATTTTTTTGTTCAGGAGAAATCGTATCCATAAGAGAGAATAATCCAATAAAGGAAATACAATGCAAGCAAACATCAATAGAGAACATGAAAATGTTATGTTGTGGTCCACATTTCACTTCCCTCTCTGGGTGTATATGGTCTTCACTGCACAATTGTAATTGGTTTGAAGCATTTCATTGTTGAAGAGAGTCATGTCCATTAGAACTGATCCTCATATAGTACTGTTGTTGCCGTGTACAACGATCTCCTGGTTCTGCTCATTTCACTCAGCATCAATTCATGCAAGTCTCTCCAGGCCTCTCTGAAATCGTCCTGCTGGTCATTTCTTACAGAGCAATAATATTCCATAACATTCATATACCATAATTTATTCAGCCACTCTCCAATTGATGGGCATCTACTCAATTTCCAGTTTGTAGCCACCACAAAAAGGGCTGTGACAAACATTCTTGCACATGTGGGGCCCTTTCCTTCTTTTATGATTTCTTTGGGATATAAGCCCAATAGAAACACTGCTGGGTCAAAGGGTATGCACAGTTTGATAACTTTTTGAGCATAGCTCCAAATTGCTCTCCAGAATGGTTGGATCTATTCACAGCTCCACCAACAATGCATCAGTGTCCCAGTCTTCCCACATCCCCTCCAACATTCATCATTATCTTTTCCTGTCATTTTAGCCAATCTGACAGGAACACCTATATCTTCTAAAAATAACACACCTCCACAATAAAAGATGTTATATTCATCATGGAAGATTAGACTGCTAAGGAAATAAATATATTTCCTTAGTAAATTAATATTAATAAATAAAATAAAAATAATTGGAATAATAGGCAAATTTGTCTTTGGAGTAAAAAATGAAACTGGTCAGACTAATAGAATTTTGTCAAGATAACTCACTGGTTATAGAAAATGTTCTTTTTTTTCAGCAACCCAAAAGGTGACTCTACAGATGAATAACTATCACCAGATGGTCAATGTAGAAATTATATTGATTATATGTTTTGTAGCCAATAGCAGAAAAGCTCTATACAGTTAGTTAAAATGTAGAATTGATTGTTACTCAGATCATGAGTTTCTTATTGCAAAATTTAGACTTAAACTGAAGAAAGTAGGGAAAACTATCAGATCAAATAGATAAGACCTATTACTTAGGTTGTACTAATCAAAAGCCAGAATTAAAGTTGCCAGGAGAAATATTAACAATATCAGATTATACTACTCTGATGGCAGAAAGTGAAGGAGAATTTAGAAGCCTCTTGATGAGGAAGAAAGAGGAAAGTGTAAAAGCTGGCTTGAAGTTTAATATTAAAAAAAAAAAAACTACGATCATGGCAACTATTCCTATCACTCCCTGGCAAATGAGGGCAAAGAAATGGAAGCATTGTCAAGTTTTATATTCTTGGGATTGAAGATCACTGCAAGAGGGTGACTGCCATGAAATTAAAAAATGCTATGGCAAATCTGTTTATTATACCAAAAAGCAGAGACATCATGTTGCCAACAAAGGTCTGCATATTCAAATTTTTGATTTTTCTAGTAGCAGTATATGGCTGTGAAAGTTGGACTACAAGGAAATTTCTGTGCTGCAGAACTGTTGTTTTCAAATTGTCGTTCTGGAGAAGACTTTAGAGAGTCCCTTCACTAGCAATGAGATCAAATCAATCAATTAAAGAAATTAATGCTGACTATTTATTGGAAAGTTGAATACTTTTGCCACATAACAATCAGACAAAACTCACTGGAAAAAACCTTGATTTTGGGAAAGAAAAATAAAAGGGGATGACAGAGGAGAAGATGCATAGATAGCATCCTGTGTGCAATGAACATGAGTTTGGACAGACATTGGGAGGTCTGTACAAAATAGAAGGGTCTAGTATATTATGGTTCATTGGGGTCATGAAGAGTTGTACAGGTCTAAATGACTGAACAATAATGATAAGCTTGTGACTCTACATCACAGGCACTGGGAGTGACAGATGATTGGAGTTTGGTATGCATGGGGAATAGCATTGGATGAGAGTTCTAATGAAGAGACAATTAGGAGACTGGAGCCCTCAAAACTTATGTGGCTTTGATGAAGGTATTTTCTAAGAGCTCAGGAGTGGATCTACCTCCTTGGTAAAAGGTCTCCAGGGAAGTAGTTCCTCCTATTGAGAAAAATGTTGATGATGGGATTTAAGTTATAGGATTTAGCTCTTGGGCCTAAGGCTCTAAGGGCAAGGCAGTGCAATATAAATATGAGTTATAGTCAAAAAGCTATTGTAATGATCAAAAATGTTATGGTCCTCTAGCTATAAATAGAATATTGTAAACTATACATGCTATATCAACCTTCAAAATTAGTCCCCAGAACAGTGTAGGATAATTCTTACCTGCTCTCACAGAAGGTTTAATTTTAGTTATTCTTGGAAAGCTCCATTGCCTTCAACTCAATGTAGATGTCATCAGTCCTGAAATTCCAACACTGGGATTTTTTTCCTTAAAAATAAGGAGAGTACAAGATATGTGTACAAGATAAATTAAATTTTGCCTACAGTCACTTCAGTAGCGTATAATGCAATATGTAGATATGTGGATAGCAAAGGCATAAATTTCTACTCTGAATCACAGAGAAGTAATGGAATATGACACTAACATTAGAGAGAGGTATTTTTGGATTTTGTCCGTACTAGAACAAGTTATTTTAAGGGATTTTGATTGAAGAACCATGCCTGTGTTAGGATAATTTTATTTTATATGCATAAACTTGCTTATACCTATTATAACCTCTCTAGGTATAGAATTATTTTGATGGAAATTTTCACAAAAAGAAACAAATTATTTTCTTCATTTGGCCAATCTATCAGGTTCCCCACAATCTGATTACTTAATCTTGGCATACATATACAAACACATATGTATGCAAATATATGTATATGTTCATATGTAATACACTCTCACAGATAAATATAAATATATATAGTCATATATACCTTAGTTAATTTTTCTTCAATCACATAAAAGAATTTGTTAATAATTGAATTTCTTGCCACATATCTCAGCATTTAAGAAAGCATGCAGTCAAACAGATAGAAGCAAGTTGATAGCTAATTAAAAAGCCTTTTATCCTTTAAGACAAAAATAATTATTACAACTGGTAACATAAGAAAAGAAAGTCAAAACCTGTTTTCTGTGACAAGGATTACCATAACAACAGCAAAAGAAAAAACAGTGAGCTCATAAAAAATTTGGGCTTTATCCTATCCCCATACTACACTAATTGGGTAGCTTTAAATTTTCATTTCAAGGGTTATATTGGTTCTATTTTTATTAGAACAGATGGATGAAGAGAGTTTAGGACAGATTATTTGTCAGGAATTTTTTTTCCTCATGGGTCACTATGGCAAAGAATTCATTACTAGAGGCCAACATTTTAGTGATGAGACTCTCCAAACTTAGCTAGGCTTGTCCTCCAGTTGCTCCAGAGTAGTATTTGAAACCTTCGCAGCTTCTAGAACCTGTCAGAGCTTGTACTCTGGTAGTCTACTGTCCAAAATCCTAGAATTACTTGTATTTCCAAACGAGGCATCAGAAGACTTTTTAGAACCTTTATGTTAATCATTTGCTTTTTAATTCATCCATTCATTCACCTAATAATCCATTCGTATGTTCAGCTAACTCCTATTGAGCAAAAGATTTGGCACTCACAGATTTCTGGGTATTCCCCATTGGTCCATGTCTAGCCTTTCATTTCTTAGGTGGATTCCATGGGTGGGACAAGACTGAACAAGAATAGTAGAAAGAGGAAGTTCAAAAAAATTGTCAGTCCAATTTGTGAGTGCCTGCCTGTGAGTGACTATGTATAAAAAAATGACTGTGTGTGTGTGTGTGTGTGTGTGTGTGTGTGTGTGAAGTGCATACAGGGTAAGTACCTGAATATACAGATATCATCTTTTCACAGTTCTGATAAAAATAGATCATTTAGAAAGTTTAAATCATATTTTACTTAAATGGATACAGTCCATGTCTCTCTTTTCTACCTCTATATTTCCACCTCTATATTGGGATATATCATTGGGATATGGATTAATTCTGTCACATTCACTCCAGGGCTTTCATGGCCTAAAAAAAGGAAACTTCTAAAAGGAGAGACACTTATTCCTTACTTAGTAGGATCAAATTCACTGTTTGCCTGAAGGTTTCCAATTATAGCTGATTAGTTGGGCCAGTTCTAAAAGCAAAAAGGCATTTAAAATGAATAAATATATCTCATTAAAATTAAAAAAAACTGTCATCTTTTAATTTTATTATGATTGTGAAACATTTAAATACTATTCTTAGATAATTCTTATAAAATTACTTTTAAAATTATTCCAAGATTAAAATTGTCTTTTAAGCATTACTATATATCAGAGTTAGAAATTTAAGAAGAAACAAAGAAAAAGAGACTAACTCAATTGCTAAATATATAAAGAATAGTAAAATCTCATATTAATAAGCAAAGGCATAAAAATCTGAACTTTAGTAATGTTAAATCAAAGAGCTTAAAATTGAATCCAAATGCTTAAGATTTTACTAATGGATAACTATAGAGTAACTAAAAGGGAGTAGAATTAAAGTTGAGTATATTTTTGATAAATTGTCATCACATTGGTTTAAATATCCTTACTATCAAGGCAGGCTGGAATGTTTTTTTTTTTTCATTTTATGTAATTCTTGTACATATCCTTCCATAAATACTTCATATCAGTTCTAATTAATGCATTGGAATCCATGTTCTGGTACTAAATATATTTATCAGTTAACCCTTAATTTTAAATTTTGAACAGCCAATATCTTCTTTTGATCACACATATCAAAGGTGCCATCTTTTATGCTGCTTCTCTTGACTCTATTTGAACTGCATAGAAGTGAAGCAGTGGGAAATAAATAACCTGGGAGCTGGGAGACTTGGATTCTATCACAATAAGAAGTGTGCAGAGCACTGCCTTAGATGCTTTAAAATAATAATGTCAAAGTCTAGCCAAATGGTAAATGTTTATTAAAATAAATAAAAAATATAATACAACATAGATGATGTTAATTTGTTGTTTTTTAAGTCAATATGTGAGCAGAAGGGGTCTGGTTGTTTGACACCATTGTTCTAGAAGACATAGAGTTTAAATAAAATAGTCTCTGCCCTGAAGGAGTTTATAGTCAAGAAGAGTTGAACATGATTGAACAACTAGAGCAAATGCAGCTTTAATCTATTGGAATATGTTAACAGGACAGAGAATAAATTTGGATATTTAAAAGTATTAAGTTGTATTTTAGAATAAATTCAGAAAACTACTAAAGAAAAGTAGTTCCTATTTTTAAATAAGTTTTAATTGATGTCTACTGCATCATCACAGTTCTAGCAAGTGTTTGCACTTCTGACTTCTAAAGAGCCATCCTATATAATATATAGTATTTTTAAAGGAAAAAGAATCAGCACAAATGATCAACACACTGAAAAAAATTAAAAAAACATATGCAACATGTAACACCCATGGGCCTTTTTCACCTTGATGAAGGAATGAGTCATAGGTATCCTCTCATAATATCCTCTCAAACTATTCTTCATTCCAGGAATATCTGATAATTATAATTTTTCTACATTCACATTTAATGTTGTGGTGTATGGTGGCTCTTTCCTTTTCTATTGTTGCAGTAATTGTGTATATTGTTTTCTTTCCTCTACTTATTTCTTAGGATTTTCCAAATATTCTGTAATATATCAATGAAAATCTTCCTGTGTCCATTGCCTTCTTACTTCCCCAGGCACAAGTATACCTCCAGAAGTACAACCTCCTCCTTTTCCTGAATCATAAAAGGTGAATTTTTTAAGCATCAAATCCCCACAGACAATATCTAACAAGGTCCACATCTCTCTGCACAGAACATTTTTCTTCACTGAGAAGATTATTATTCAGTTGAATACCTTCCCACCAATACAAAAAGTGCACCCTCTTTTCTCTTCCTTTTCGATCTCTCCCCAAGTCTCCTTATCACTTCCCCGTGAGAGACTATTGTAAAGATACCTCACTACTTGTAAGTCCTTTACTTTATTTGACCCAAGAATATCATACACCCCTCTAGTTGCAAATTCCACTTCTTTCCTTTGGTGCACTCTTTTATTTTGTAATTTAGTCCCTCAAAAAACAAAACAAAATAAAAATATTTATTCACCTGTAGGTGGCTGTTGCAAGATTCTGTCAGTATTGTCACATCAGACACTCCATTATCCCCTCCCTCTGATTACTGTCTGAATACTTGTATGCATTTAAAAATAAGTACTGGTTTCCCTTGCTGTCCTTGCCTGCTATTTGTTCATGCTTCCTGAATTTTACTACTCTGGTGGTGAAAAAACAAGGACTCTTTTTTAGGATCTCCCCTTATTTTCCCTTATTACTCACTTTACAATACCCTCTTCTCTGATGGTAGTTTCATTGGGATATCAAAGCATCTCATATCCTCCCACACTAGGCAATTCATAATTTAGCAGCCTAGGTCTTTGCCCCAAGTGACTTTTGGGGAATAAAACTGGACCTAACTGGTTGTTGGGCTCTTTTCTTCAGGTTTAGTGGAACTCCACAAAGCTCACTCCCACCCCCCACAAACCACTTCTTGTCTTAATCCTTCTGTTCTTCATTTTAAAAGTCAAGGAGTACAGAGTGCTTCCACACCAGTGCCATTGTACCTGGGCTAATGGTCAACATTTGTACTTTGGATTTCTGGGCACTGAGAGAAGGAGTTGCATAAAACAGAGATTTAACTCAAAGTCTAGATAGGTATGGTATCCTTTTCCTTCTGTTCTTCCCATTCTTCAGAGATACTTTGCATCATAGAATACTACCTTGTGATGGTTATTGAGATCTCTGCTAATTTCTCCAGCTGGGAGTTTAGATCTCCATTGCATTGGAAAGAAGGATCGGGAAAAGGATGTGGGTTGCATTTTTTTTTTTTTTTTGCAAGCTAATAGTTTAGGTGCCTAATGAAATCTTGCTACTTGTAGCATACTAGGTAGTAGCTGAGAGAGTGCTGAATGAACATGATTTAAGTTTTTTTTATCTTGGCATTTTTACCTTCTTTTGGGTTCCTAGTGCCTAATATAGAGATACCACACACACACATATACATATATGTATATGTATACATATACATACATTTATATACATGTATGCATATATATATATACATTTATACATATATATATCGTATACTATATTGTGAGGAGAGATATATCTCTATATACACATAATACTATATATAGAGATATATTGTATCTCTCTTCACTATATATATATATATTTTTTCCCCCTTACATCTCTTACAATACACTTTTGTCCTCACAATGAAATATAAGATCATTGTGAGTAGGAATTATTGTGATTCTTCATATTTGTGTCCCCTAATATAGTGCCTGGCAC
The DNA here is from genome assembly GCA_023553655.1 of Myrmecobius fasciatus. Lineage (NCBI taxonomy): Eukaryota > Metazoa > Chordata > Mammalia > Dasyuromorphia > Myrmecobiidae > Myrmecobius > Myrmecobius fasciatus. The sequence goes on along the minus strand of JAJPUD010002207.1, from coordinate 255,948 downwards.
ATAACAGGACTATGAATGAAAATGAATTTTTCAGGATTATTTTTTCTGACAAATAATTAAATATGTAATATTTCAAGATAAAATGATGATAAAAAAGAAATACATAATTTTCTTGTGAAATGCCTATATAAAATCTTTAAATGTATATCTTATAAGCTACCAAAGGTTTAAAATATCATCTTTATATAAAATTATATTACTCAATACATTTTGATTGATTCAAGGAGAAGGTAAGAAAACACTGGACAAATATAAACTTTAAAATATCACAATTTACTTTTTGAAGTAGCAAGAAAATGGAAATTAAGTGCATGTCCATCACTTGGGGATAACCGAATAAATTATTGTACATGAAGGTAATGGAATATTATTGTTCTATAAAAATGATGAGCAGGCTGATTTCAGAAAATCTCAGAAAGACTTACATGAACTGATGCTAAGTGAAGTGAGCAGAACCAAGAGAACATTGTACACAGCAATAACAAGATGATATGGTGGCCAACTGTAATGGGCTTGGTTCTTCTCAACAGTGCAGTGATTCAAGGCAATTCCAATAGAAAATTACATTCAGAGAGAGAACTATGACAACTGAATAAGGATTAAAGCATAGTATTTTTAAATTTTTGTTTGTTTTTTTTCTTTCCTATTTTTTTCTTTTGGCTTGATTTTTCTTGTACAAGACAACAAATATGGAAATATTTTTAAAAGGATAGCACATACTGATGCTACATCAGATTACTTTCTGTCTTAAAGAAGGGGAAGTGAAGGAGGGAGGAAGAGAAATTTGGAACAGTTTTACAAAAGTGAGTGTTGAAATTATCTTTACATGAATTTGGAAAAATAAAATATCACTAAATATTGCAAAAAAATTAAAATAAAACATCACAGCTTCTCCTAGAGATCAAGAGATTTCCCTTGAATAAGATCAATGTGTCTGTCTTTGTTCAGTGATATCTGATACCTTTTGTATTTAAATAGCTTACCCCTTCCTATGTATTTTCTAATATATTTTACTTTTCTCATTTCTATTACTATTTGCCTCAATAAATGTTTTCTTGCTATTCACTATTTTTGTTGATCTTGTAACTAGGGAAGGATTTGATGGGAAAGATTCAAACTTGCGAATGTAATGTTCCCTCTCAAGAAATAGCAGTCAAAGAAACAAAGTATTGTATTTTATATAGTGAACCAAAATCATGTCCCTAGACCAGACACATTGAGTGGAACAGATAGATGAAATTCTATCTCTTTAATCCATTCTCCGAGGAGAACAGAAGTGCCAGAGTCATGGTCCCTTAACCTGCTCTCCTAAAGGGAAGAATCACTCTCTTCATGAAAGATGAGCAATATTCCAGAGATATTTATCAATGTCTCCACTTGAGCCACCCACTGATATATTTAGGCATCCCACATGGAGACACTCACTCACTGTCACTCTCTCACTCTCTCACTCTCTGTGTGTGTGTGTGTGTGTGTGTGTGTCTTTCTGTATGTATATGTGTGTATGTATATATATATATATATATATATATATATATATATATATATATATAT
>JAJPUD010002207.1:224087-254384 GCA_023553655.1 Myrmecobius fasciatus | reverse complement strand
TATATATATATATATATATATATATATATATATATATATATATATATCACTGGTGCCTAATCACTGGTTGTGGTAGCAAAAAATCTTCCCCCTCCCCAGGTTACTTAAGGTTTTTTTTTTAATTCATTCACCCTTTGCCTTTGGAGACATAATCAATGTAATCTCACATATTTCCTTCTACTCTGTGACATGGTGAGAAGTTGTGGAATATATTCTTTAGAACATGATGCTATTTCTTAATTCTTACAAAGACAATACTGTGTATAAAAACCATTCTTATATCCTCAGAGCCAAAATAGAATTTTTTTTGGACTGGACCTATGATTTCATTGGTGTAGTGAACCGGCAATGAGTAAATATCCTCCTGCAATGAATAGCTACAACTATTCTGCATTTATTGTTTTTAGAGTGCTGTCTGAATCACTTGAGATTAAGTAATAGCCTGAGTCACATAACTAGTACTCATTCCAGGCAGGACATGAACCCTCATTTTCTTGACTATAAGGTTCTCCATCTTCTATATCATGCTGCCTCTCAAATTAGAAAAGAACTCATTTCAATATTAATCACTTTATATCTATATCAAAATTTTATTGAAAACTTAAAGAAGTGTTTATTTGAAAATTATAATTTTGAAATTATTATTTTATTTTATATATCAGTATTTGATAAGCAACATGTGAATGTTAGAGGTGTAATATATTTTCTTTGGGAAGTGGTACCTGTCATTTGGGCTTCTACAACATTGACCACCTGGCCTCCATTGCTGGAAAATGTTATGTTTCTGTACTACCATTAAGGAGATTTGGACTGTCTAGGTTCTGTGTTCCATCAATTATGAGAGGATACATGCCAGCTTCATGCTTCATTTAGCCACTTACAATCAGAACAATTTTTTATACTATTAGCTTTTTTATATTTCAAAGATATAAAAATAAACATATACAACCTATATCATATTGCTGGCAGTCTTGGTGAGAACAGAGGGGAGAGAGGAAAAAAAAGGGACTTAAAATTTTATAACAAGGAATGTGGAAAACAAACAAAAAATAAACTAAATCTCTAACATTTGGAGATATAATATACCACCAGCACCACCTCAGTCTCTGGGAAGGAGGAAACTTCGGGTTAGCTTGTACAATCCCAGTTGCAAGTTCAAAGCCTTACTTTGGCTTGTGTTCCAGACACCCAAGCTTCTCAGGGCTTCCCTGCCAGGTTGGCTGGCTGCAACACCCTCCTGCAGTCCTGATTTTGAGGTTGCCATGGCTCAGTTCCAGGTCTGGTGAGGATTTACTAGCTGCACCTGAAACTGAGAAGGTCAAATGGAACAGAACAAACACAGAACTCAGGTTCATTTATGAGAATCAGGGGGTGAAGAAGGAAGCTCTCCCCCAACCACTCACTGGTTCAGTTCAGGGTGCTCTTGTACAGGGTTAACCTTCACCTTCTTTGGAGGCCGAGAAAGAAAAAGTGAGACTATTACAGTCTGCCAGATTTAATGAAGCAGCCTGTTTGGCTGATGCAACCAACTGAAGGAGACTGCTCCCACCTGTGTTATAGAGGGACACAGGAGGACAGTTTTTCCTAGAAGCAAAGCCCTGATATTTCTCAATTAGCTGTCTTCATTTTAGGTGAGCAAAGCAAACCCAAGTTACACTTTTATTCATAAAATGAAAAGTTAAATCCAAGATTTACAATATGATTCATTGGCTCAGAAACTTCTAGTGGCTCCCTATTGTCTTCAATAGTGTTCTCTGAAATGGGGACCATGGCTTCACTCCAAGGGATAGATGATCAATAAGACACATGTCTCTATCATATCCAACCCTCCTTACAAGATATGGGGCTTGCTTCTATTACAACCACACATACCTTTACATTCTAAAGTCCTTCCACTTATCTTCCTCCCTCTATTATCCAAGCTTCTAAAGAACCCTTTTCTGAATCAGGAATCATCCCTCTGGCCACTGTAACCCAACCACTACCAGAGCAGCAATACTGCAGTTTTACTGCTAAGATACTGCTAAGAAAATGCTGATCTCAAAAGGTTATCCACCTCCTGCTGTTTTCTCCCTCCTCTCTCTCCCTACACATTATCTTCTAGCAACAGGGTGGCAAGTGCCTTCTTAGAGGATGAACTTTGGCTTAAGGGGTAGTAACTGTTTTGTGAAGATTCACCTCCTCCCTTTTTAGGGTAGAATGGAGTGAATTGCACAGAATAGATGAATGGATTGTAATCTTCATTTCCCATATCATTCTATTATTTTTCTCTTCCAGTCACCTTTTTTCCAATTTCCTATTGTTGAGGATATCACCTCAACATGACCTTTGAATCATTCAAATTGTGACTTTAGTGTGACTCTTACTTTTATCCAACTTTTCCATCCATTTGCAAAATCATTTACCATATTTCTCATTTGTCCCTTTCAATCAATGCACACATCTGCCACTATAGTTCAGGCCATCATCTCTTCTCTAGCTTCTGTCTTGCAACAGATACTTCAAATTGGTCATCCCAATTTGACAACTGAAGTTGCATATATCACAGAATAGACTCATTATCTTTCACTTCAAATCTACCACTTTTTTGAAACTTCTTTCTTTTGATTGAGGGCACCTCAATCAAAGATTCTGGTCTCCCAGATTCGTAATCTCAGAAGAATAAGAAACATGTTTGTTTTTAGCTGTTTCTATAACTAAACACATATGCATCCATTAGTACTTTATGGAATTTTGTAGTATGATTAGATAGAGAGCTGTTTTTTCCTCAAGTAAGAAAGCAAAGAGTCTCAGCAAAAGGGGACAAAAACCTATGCGAATACAGATATGGAGGTCATGAATAAAGAACTGTGGCATTCAGTGCCTGAAGGGGAAAATAATAATATATAATCAATCAGGAAAAATAAACTATTAGAAAATTTGTAAATTCCAAACAGATGATTTTGTATTTGAACCTTAAGTCAGTGGAGAGCCACTGAAGCTGATTAAGGAAAGGAATGACACAGAGAGGCCTGTACTTTTGGAATACCAATTTGGCATCTGTATGGAGGATAGATTGGGAAAATGAAGAATTAGATACAAGGAGGACAATTAGGAGGTTCTTACCATGATCTTGATACAAATGATAATAAGGGTCTGATCTTGGGTTTGGTGGTTGCTGTATTTCATTTCCGAAGAGCACCAAAAAAGGACCAAAAGGACATCATTAGACTGTTTTCAAGGAACAGTTGTCTGATCATGGCTGATCTAACCAATACAAGCTCAGAAATTCTATTGCACTTCAGGCATAAATAATCTGTATGAACATTTGGAGTACAGATAGCTCTAAATTTATGTGCATTATATTTCTTTTGAACTACTGAAATTCTGCTTTACTCATAAAGCATAGTGCTTCTTTAATGCAGGGATGCCATGATGGATGATCCTGTGCCAATGTTGCCCGCGTCTCCTAATTGATTCCAAAATTCTTCAGAGAGGTTTTCCCTTGGGAGTGTCTGATCTCCATGTGAATACTTACATTGAGCAAGGTAAGTTCTCCATAAAACAGTCTTTTAGGTAAATATACATTTGCCATTTAAGCAATGTGGCCATCCCATTGTGTATATGTTTTCTGTAATAGAATTTGAATGCTTGGCAGTTCAGATTGATAGAGGACCTCAGTGTCCAGTATCTTACCTTGCCTATTGATCTTCCAATGAGGTCAACTCAATGACTCTTCAGATCTTTGATTTTGTAGGCAACCTTATATCTCATCTCCCTAATACATTCTTTTGGAACCTCCTAAATACTAAACTAGTTTTGGCAATGCATGTGTCAACCTCATCATCTATGTGTACATCTCTGAAAAAAATATTCCCAAGGTAATTTAACTTTTCAACAATATTCCAAACCTCTCTATAATTCTTTCTATTTTCTGTAATTATATGGAAAGTTGGAGGGATGTAGGAAAGATTTTGGGGAAACATGATGAGTTCTGGGAAACTGGGTGACACAGCAGATAGAGTGTCATCTGTAGTCAAGAAGACTTATTGCCCCTGAGTTCAAATCTGGCCATCGGCATTAGTTGTGTGACTCTGGGAAAATCACCTCACCTTGTTTGCCTCAGTTTCCTCATCTGTAAAATGAGAAGGAAATGGCCAACCACCCAAAAGCTGCCAAGAAAATCCAAGTGAGGTAAAAAATTGTCAAAGCATAAATGATTGAATAATGAACAATGAGTTCCTATTTTAAACATATTAAATTTAAACTGTTCACTATACATCAAATTTGAGAGGTCTAACAGGTAGTTGGAGATGCAAGATCAGAATTCAACAGAGAGATTGGAGCAGGATAGAGATGGTAATTAAATGCACCAGAGTTGCTGAGCTCATCCAGTGAAGTCATATAGAGGGGGAAAAAGAGGATACAGAACTCTGAATGATATCTAATGGTTAAAGGGAATGATCTGGAAGAGGATCCAAACAATGGAAATAGGGAAAGAGCAGTATGATAGATAGGAAAAGAATGAGGAGAAAGTGGTATCCTAAAAGCAAGAGAAAAGAGGAGAAAGTAATCAATAGTGTCAAAGACAAACGAGTAGATGAATGAATCAAGAAGAATCAGGATTGAGAAAAGGCCATTGGATATGGTAATTAAGAGATCATTAGTAACTTTGAAGACAATAGTTTTGGCAGAATAATAAGGTTGGAAGCCATATTGTAAGGAATTAAAAAGAGAATGGAAGGAGAAGTAGTCTTTTTGAAGTGTTTAGCTACAAAGGGCAGAAGAAATACAGATGATAGTGGAAAAGACAGAAGGATCTTTCCCAAAACATAGACAGAAGATCCTTATTAATATTAATAATTGCCTATCTATAAGAAGAGGGGATTTGGTCTGGCATTACTTCCCTCTCTACATCTATGATCCTATGGATGTTATATGCATAGCTGTAAGGCCCAAGAGAATGAGGAAAAAAGAAGGGGATGATTTAGAATTTCTAAGTAATATGTATATAAGATGACGAATTAAGATGATGTTTCTCAAAACTATCAATCTTGCCCTAACCTCCCTGCTCACTTCCAATCTTACATGTCCAGATGCTTTTTGGAAATTTGAAATAGAAAATATAGTAGACATATTTAACTTTAAATATCCAAAATGAAACATATTATCTTTCCCGTTAAACCCTTTCCAATTCCTACCCTTCCTATTACTATAAAGGGCAATACCATCCTCCTGTCCCCCCCACCTCCACCCCTGTCCAATCCCTCAGGCTCACAACTTAGGAATCATTCTTGACTCTTCACTATCTCTCACCCTATCCCACTCCCACATCCAAGCTGTCACCAAAGCCTGTCATTTTTACCTCTTGAATGTATCCCCTTCTCTCCTCTAACACTATCATTGCTAGTGTAAACCCTAACCACATTTGGACTATATTGCAATAACCAGCTGGTAGGTCTGTCTGTCTCAACTTTCTCCCCATTCTAATCTTTCTTCCATTCAGCAATCAAAGTAATTATTCTGAAACCTAGATCTGATAATATTACCCCTCTATTTAACAAACTCAAGGACTCTGATTATCTTCAAGATCAAACATAAACTCCTCTGGCATTCAGAGCCCTTCATAACTTATTCCTCTCCTAGCCCCTTCCCAGTCTTTTTACAATTTACTCCCCACCACTTATTCTTTTATCTGGTGTTACTGGCCTCCTTGTTCTACAAATAAGACATTATTTTTCTGGTACAGATATTTTCTTTGGCTGTCCTCAATCCCTATTCATCTCTACCTATTGGCTTCTCTGGAATTCTTCAAGTCCCAGAGAAGATTAACTTCCACATGAAACTCTTCCTAATCTATCTTAATTGTAATGTCAAATCTTTTAAATTATTTCCTATTTATCCAGTATATAGCTTGTTTGTACATATTTATTTGCTTGTTATCATCCCCATTAGATTGTTAAATCCTTTTTGCATTCATAATTACTGTATCAGGAGCAGGTGAAGTGCTCAGGAAAAGCCTCTGGAACAAGGGTTGCCAAGCCATTTTTTCAGGGCTGTTTTCCATATTTGTTATCCATCTGCCACCTATCTCTCACCCATGCCTTTCAGAAGCTGTAGCATGTGGCTACACCCCAGAAAACTGTCTCAGCAGACAGATAAACCAGGTTGAAGCAATCAACAGGCTTCAAACCTAATAGTGAGTTAGGCAGGTGTTACTTCAAGCATGTAAAGACCTCTCCCAGTGGAATTGGAGATGAAAACAATTTGTACCAGTGGCCTTGAGGGCACTGTGAAGTGTTTAGAGCCTGGTTATACATTGAAGATGCCAAAGTTATCCTTTGCATTCTAATCCATTGTCAATCATCTTGACTGACACTTGACTGACATGTGTCGTCACTAGACTATAATGGCTCTGGAAGGAAAAGTAGGGCTGATGATTTTATGTACTTCCAACTCACTTAAATCTAATTTATACTTGTAAAATAGTTTTCCACATTCACCTTTTTAAAACCTTGTGTTCGAAATTTTTCTCTCTTCCAACATCCTAGCCTCTCCCACAGACAGCAAGCAATCCAAAATAGGTTAAACATGTGTCTAGCTTAAGTTCCTACTGAAGAAGAGATTTTGTATGTTAGTAGGTTCCTCTCATGTGGTAGCTAAAATGCCTGGTGCTGATTCCATTTCAGCAGAGATAAGGCAGGTTATGTACTGCTCATACCAAAGCTGACTGGTATCCTCTGAGTTACATAGCAAGAGGTTTTTCCCCAGAAGATCAAGAATGCCTTCATTGTCTATCTCTATGAAGGAAAAGGAAATTGGTCATCCTGTGACAATCCCAGGGATCATTGCTGGAAGGATTCTTGTCACAGTCCTTCTTAACTGATCAATCTTTCACCTTGAAGATGGTCATCTCTCTGAGAGCCAGTGTGACTTTAGAAAAGGAGAAAAGGTCTGAAGAACAGTTGATACAGTGTTTATAGTTTCCGAAAAAATGTTAGGAGCATAATAGTACTTTGTATAGAAGGTTCATTGATCTGACCATGGCCTTTGATACTATCAGTTATGAGGGCATCAGTGTTGATACATTAGTACTGTTTGCCAGTTCAGTGATGGCATACTTGGCATGGGTTCTGGATAATGAACAATGCTCTCATGCTTTCTTAGTCACCAATGTAATGAACCAGGGCTGAGTGCTTGCTCCCATGCATGATGTTTTTAGCAGTGTTGTTGGATGCCTTTAACAAGAACAAAACAACCTCAAAGTCAGCTACTGCAATGAAGGAAAATTATTTACTCTGAAAAGTACTAAAGTAGAGAGAGAGTTGATATACAGATGTTTATACACTCAATGCAATCTCTGAAGCTGAGATGCAATAGAATATGGATTGGTTCTCTGCTGCTTCTAATTTTGGTCTGACCATTAACAAGAAAACAGAGGTTCTCCAATAGCTAGCACCTCACCATCCAAACATGCAACCATTGGTTACATCAAACTTAGAAATATTGAGCTCTGTGGAGAAGTTCATTTACTTTGGATGTCTACTTTCCAGAGATGTGTACGTTGACTCTTGCAGTGCCAAAACTAGCTTGGTGTTTGGGTAGCTCCAAAGAAAAGAGGCATTAGTATACTCACCAAATATTCTATAGACCCATTATTCTTACTTCATTGTTTTGTTTGTGAATCACGGACAGTCTACCAGTACCATGCCAGGAAACTGAATTAGTTCCATTTGAATTCTTAGGAAAATTCTGAAGATCACACATACAAAAAAAAAAAAAAAAGAAGTGTGGGATGGTACCTCCTCTATCCCAAGAGCAGAGCTCAACTTTAACATAAAATGAAAAGTCAACAAATAGGAAAATAAGCAAACAAAAAAAAAGTTCCTGACCTTAGAAACTTACTATATAGTGACAGGAAAAAAATCAAAACACTAATTCAGAAGAAGACAATAAAGCAAAAACTTCTATATCCAAAGCCACAAAGAAAATGTGAATTGGTCTCAGGCCCCAAAAAGAATTCATGGAAGAGTTCAAAAAGGATTTTAAAAATTAAGTAGGAAAGGTAGAGTAAAAATTGGGAAAAGAAATGTCAATGATGCAAGAAAATCACAAAAAGAGTCAACATCTTGGTAAAAAAAGGCACACAAAAATACTGATGAAAGTAATACCTTAAAAATATAATTGACCAACTGGGAAAAGGGATACAAAAATTCACTGTGAAAAAGAACTTCTTGAAATGGCCAAATGGAAAAGGAGGTAGAAAAACTCATTAAAGCAAATACATCCTTAAAAATTAAAATTGAGCAAATGAAAGCTAATAATTACATGAGACATTAAGAAGCAGTAAAACAATGAAGAGAGCCTCATCCACATAACACCCTTTTCACATTTCCTACATAGATACATGTAATTGGGATATTCTGGAAGTCTGGTTTGAGAATGAGTTTGGGAATGGATTTACCAGGAACAGCCTAAAAACATAGATATGAAAAAGGGAATTTCTGAAATGACTTCATTAAAAATGGAGTTAGATAAATGGAGAAAACTCAGGTATCATACCCAGGTAAAACTCAACAAGACCTATTGATGTAGGGTAGTGAATGTGCATATGGTTAATTAAAATGTCTGAGGGAAGAGGGAAAGTGGAAAGTAAATCCCCAGGAGCTAAACAGCCCATAATGCATTAATTTTCTATTGCATTCAATCTAAGAGTAACATAAACTAATGTTATTGCTAATTTTGTTAACTAGTTGGAAGATTTATGGTGTGAATCTTGCTTATATTACTATTTGGGGTTTTAGAGTTTATTAGAGGAATGCAAATTATATTCAGGACTCGCTTTCACTTGGAATTAACATTAGTGAGCAATTACTATTACTTAAAGGGTTCTCTTTCCCTCTTTAGAGGATCAGCAAGTAAAAACCGGTGTGCTTTGCTTAGAGATTGTTGAATGATGGTGCAATAAATGCATCACTGTTTACACATTTTGGTATTGAGGTTTCCTTGTATGATATTGAAGAGTTTCAATTGCTCAGGGGAGGAAGAGCATCCTAGAGGAAGTAAGAATTCTTAGAGGAAGTAAGAATTCCTTGCACTAAGTGCTTTAGGGTTGTTTCTTCAGAGCAAATACTGCTGTCTATTGTGGAGGGAACAGTGGGACCCTTAGGGAATGAACTTCCCATACTTGGCTGTGGCTTACTGAGAATTGTTTTGGTTCTTTGAGGGAACTGTGTTATTATTTAGTGCTATAAAGAAAGTGTATATTTAGCTGAGAGAATCAAAGTTAGAACTTTGTCCAGAGGGAACCATTTGCATATTAATGACAAGGGATTTTTATAAAATTAAGTATAACCTAATATATAGGTTATACTTTTGACTAATAGAAGGGAAGAAGGAACTAGGGAACCTTATCCTCATTAGTCTAATTCAGAAAAATCCCAATTTACATAATTATCTTTATGCTCTTGTATATGTAGGTGAGTAGATGCTGCATAGTGTATATATGTATAAATATAAACATAATACAATATACATATATGAATACATATATACTCACATGTGTGCATGAATACATATAAGATGCATATGCGTACATATATGTCAACATACAGAGATGCCCACACTATTTAGCATTATCATGTTAAATTTTGATAAATTGTATATGAACAAAATAATTAAGATTGATTTATTTTCTTTAGGTGATATAAAAAATTCACCAGAATTTGATGGGATGGGATTAATTTCTACCATATGACTCAGAAAAGGTATACTTTGTTCAAAAGCAACAGAGCTGATAGCATGGATGGCAGAGTAGCACTTCACTCAAAAAGCCTTATAACTATGTAAAAAACATGCATTTAAGTAGGAAAACACAATAAATAAAATTTAGGTAGAATAAAAGATAATGAAAGTAGCAGGTAGCAGTGGCTAGCAAAGCAGTTGGAGTTGTTAATCATCTCCCGAGTCAGAAAACCTATTTGAACATGCTTAGTCAACTAATTCCTCACACTTTTGTACATTTTGTTATGGCTAAATCCTCTTTATGAACTTGGTTTTCCATTTCCAAGAAACTTATTTCCCCTTCTCTCAAAAGGGCATGATTTTCTTTTCAAAATTTATTTAAAATAGAAGTTGAGCAAGGAGAAAGGAAAAATGGTTCTGTTTTGCTCCTGCTTCCTACCTCTGGGAATCACCTTGGATTTCTTTAATAGGAGTTTCTTGACCTTTGGTTATTTCCCATCTTGCAAAATAGAATATTTTTTTTAGTCCACTTTGACTTGTGGTTCTAAATTAGCTCCAGACTTTCAGGTTCAGTCTGAACAAAATCTTTCATATTTCTAAAACAAGGACTGTTCACTCTATAATCTCTTCATTTGTAACTACTAAATAAAATATATATAACATTTCTGTAGGCCAACAGATTATTTCAATGTATAAATAAAATCTAAATTGAAAATAATAGATAAAAGTACAAAAGCATGCAGCTTAATAGAAAAAAACATCTTTTGCTTTTTTTAAAAGGTGGAAAGTGATTATAGGCTTAGGTTTTACCCTTTTCTGAATCCTTATCTCTCAAAAGCTATTTCCAACCAGGGCTAACCAGTTTCTCTGTACTTGTGATAGTTTACCATTTTCTATTCTACTAGCTTTTCTCCCTATTTCTAACTGTTCACTTAGTTTTACTGAAGACACACTGGCTCTCAGATAAATGATCACCTTTAAGGTAAAGGATCATCCTGTTAAGGAGGACTGTGGCAAGAATCTGGTCAGCAATGATGAAAAAAAGATCCCATTGTGATCATCAAAAGAAAATCTATTTCCTTTAACCTTATAGAAACGAGCAATAGAGACATCCTTGAACTCTTGGGGAATAAATTCCTCTTGCCAAATAACCCAGAAAATGTTAGATAGTTTTTGTATAAGCAATGGACCCTTTGCCTTGGAATAGAATTAGCACTAGGTGCTTTGCCATAATAGAGGAGGCTAATGGCATTCAAAGTCTCTTTTTCAGTTGGAAATTTGGTTATAGAGGCATTTATTTCAACTTGAAGTATATAGTCAGTTTCAGCATTGGTTGATGATGGTTGGTTGAGAATAATATGGAAGTGGCTTCATCAGCACTGAGTAGTTGAGGTATATCATAGTGCTTTGGAACAAAAAGCAACCTTCAGGGCATCATAAAAAATGCTTTGGATTGCTACTATCAGTGTAAAGCTGAATTTTAGCTGCCATCTAACTCCAAAGCAAAGTGTGTAAGAGAAGAGGTATTAGACTGATTACCAAATTTAAGGTCTACAGAGCCATTTTACTGACTTCATTGTTATATGCCTGTGAAATATAGATAGTATACCAGTGCCATGAGAGGAAACTGAGTCACTTCCATTTGAAATATTTTAGGAGACTCCTAAGCTCACCTGTGTACCAGACACGCATAGGATCTTTCCTGAGCTAAACTTGGAAGCTCAAATCTACTGCAGAGTGCAACTCCGATGAGCTGGTCAAGCTGTTCAAATGCCAAACATGTTTTGCTAAAAGAATATTTAATGAAAAATTCACAAGAGACAAGTGCTCACATGAAAATCAGAAGAAGCAATACAAGGACACTCTCAAGGTCTCTCTGAAGAAGTTTGTAATCAATTACTTGACAATATGATGCTGGCAAAATACAATCCAACATGAAGCACCCACATCAAAGAAGGCACTATACTCTATGAGTGAAGCAGAATTGCAGTAGCTCAAAAAACGTGATATAAGAAATTTAGAAATGTTTCCACCCCAAATATTCAAATAACTTGTTTGTATCCAGTCTGTGGTAAAGTATTCTGAGCTTATATTGGTTTGATCAGCCACAGTCGGAAATACTGTTACTTGATTGCAACATGGTAATGAAGGACAGCAACCAACTAATCAATCTATCTATCCATAATCCCTTTGCCAAAAAAATGGGAATGAACTTTAAAGTTTGGACACTACCTTTCTTTTAAAAAAATAAATTAAAAATTTAATTTATGGAAAAAATCAATTATTTCCATAATATAATACAACAAAAATGATGTTTGCACATGAAACTGCAAATCTATTATGTACAACTTGCTATTCTTTTTTTAAAGTTATCATGTAAATTTCTTTTTTTTCCCTTTTTTTCTCCTTCCCCACCCTAGAGATGGCTACTATTGAGACACAAATATGTATCTAGATATAACAACATTCTGTATAATTATTTATCAGTTATTTTTCTGGATGCAAATTGTCTTCATTCAAATGTCCTTTCTAATTAATATGGCTATTTATAATAGTCACTTGAAGTTGTTCTTAAAGCAATATTGTTATTATATAGCCCAGATTCTTAAATTCTTAAAATGGTCACAATCCCATGTGGGACCTCATAACTGAATGTGGGGGTCTTGGAATTATGATTATTATGAGTAAATGTTTGATTTTTATGCCTATGTTATAAAACTATATACCCAGGGGATCACGTAAAAATTTTATAGGTGAAAAGGGGTTGCAAGAGGCTAAAGTTTAAGAAGTTCTGCTATATACAAAGTTCTCTTGGTTCTGCTCATTTTGCTCTTCATTATTTTTGTGCAAGTCTATTCATGTTTTTCTAAGATCATTAAAGTCATCATATCTTATAGCATAGTAGGATTCCTCATATGCCACAATTTGTTCATCCATCCTCCAATTGATGAGCATTCCTGCAATTCCCAGTTCTTTGTTATTACAAAGAGAACTTGTATAAATATTTTAGAACACATTGGTTCTTCTCTTTTTTCTAATCATTTTTTGGAAATAGTCCTAGTAGTGGTATTTCTAGGTCAAAGGATACAGGGAGTTTAATAACTCTTTTGGAATAAACACTGACTTTCTACAATTTAGCTTCTCTTCTCAAATCTCTGTGCTCCAAAATCAGATTACATTTACTCTCTAGGTCAGAAATTTTGCATTCCTTTGCAAAATCAGCAACAATGTACTTGACATCTGCAAATGTACAACATAAAAAAGCAATGATAAATATTTGAATATTTCAAATATTTCAGGAGCTTATGACAAATACTCATAAAGGTCTAGGAAAAGAAATCACACAATACAAAGTATAACAGCCTATTTCACTTGTATTCTAACTTAAATACATATAAAACATGTTATGTGTATATATCACAGCAGCACATTTTTCATGGTTAATGAAAAACATTAGTAGGTATATAAAGTGTTTAAACTTTAGAAAATATGGAAATATATATTTAGCCTATGATGGCTCCACCCAACTCAGCTTGGATAATGACAGAAACAGAGGGACTATTCAGTGAAAGGGCCAGGTCTGGTGTCTTTGTTCTTCTTTGTTTGAATATGTCAACCCTGACAAAGAGTGGAAGTTGTGATATATTTTGAGCACAGAGACAAGGTACCAAAGGAAAAGAAGTTATGGAAACATGTTAAGTATTTTTTTAGCTTTGCTCTTTACTGAGAGATATGCTCATTTGGAGTATTTGTATTCTCTTCATCCTTTGAACTCCAAAATCTTTAGTTAGTGTATTTTTTGTTCACACAAAAACAAGTGTGGTTAAAAATCTGAAGCATCATTTCTGTTAGAAGTAAGCTGATGTAGTAGAATTTCCATATGGTGCCTCCACTAAGATTTTTATTTTGGTCTCAGCATTTATAATATGATCAATAATCTTCAACTGAAACATTTAGAGTGTTGAGTTTCTCAAGGATATTAAAGAATAGTTCTTGATTTTTAAGAAGATGCCAAAGTTAACATTTCCTTGAGTAATTGTCCAAATATCTGTCTTGCTCACAATATATCCTATTTAAGAATCCATGGATTGGAACCCAAAGACCCCAGCTTTTGGGATAAGTATTCACCATTTGACAAAAACTGCTGGGAAAACTGGAAACTAGTGTGGAAGAAATTAGGGCTTGACCCACATCTAACACCACATACCAAGATAAGATCTAAATGGGTTCATGATCTGGATATAAAGAGTGATACTATAAGTAAATTAGAGGAATGTAATACAGTTTACCTCTCAGACCTATGGAGATGGAATAAATTTATGTCCAAAGAAGAACTGGAACTCTTAATTGAAAACCAGATAGATAACTTTGACTATATTAAGTTAAAAAGTTTTGTACAAACAAAATCAATGCAGACAAGATTAGGAGGGAGGAAATAAATTGGGAAATCATCTTTACATTTAAGGGTTCTGATAAAGGTCTCATCTCTAAAAATATAGAGAATGGTCTATTTATAAAAATTCAAGCCATTCTCCAATTAATAAATGGTCAAAGGATATGAACAGACAATTTTGAGAGGATGAAATTAAAACTATCTATAGTCATATGAAAAGGTGCTCCAAATCACTATTGATCAGAGAAATGCAAATCAAGACAACCCTGAGGTACCTGTCAGATTGGCTAAAATGACAGGAAAAGTTAATGATGAATGTTGGAGGGGATGTGGGAGGGCTGGGACACTGATGCATTGTTGGTGGAGCTGTGAACGGATACAGCCATTCTGGAGAGCAATTTGGAGCTACGCTCAAAAAGTTATCAAACTGTGCATACCCTTTGACCCAGCAGCATTTCTATTGGGCTTATATCCCAAAGAAATCATAAAGGAAGGAAAGGGCCCCACATGTGCAAGAATGTTTGTGGCAGCCCTTTTTGTAGTAGCTAGAAACTGGAAATTGAATAGATGCCCTTCAAATGGAGAATGGCTGAATAAATTATGGTATATGAATATTATGGAATATTATTGTTCTGTAAGAAATCACCAGCAAGATGATTTCAGAGAGGCTTGGAGAGACTTACATGAACTGATGCTGAGTGAAATGAGCAGAACCAGGAGATCATTATACATGGCAACAACAGTACTATATGATGATCAATTCTGATGGACATGGCTCTCTTCAACAATGAAATGTTTCAAACCACCTCCAATTGTTCACTGAAGAAAGCCATATACACCCAGAGAGAGGGATGTGAAATGTGGACCACAACATAACATTCTCATACTCCTTGATTGATGTTTGCTTACATTGTGTTTCCTTTATCTGATATATTTTTTGTGTAGATAAGATTTTTCTTGCACAACAATGATGGGTTTGGAAATATGTATACATATATTCTATTTGCCAATATTTTAACATAATTAACATGTAGTGGATATCCTGCCATCTAGGGGAGGGGTGGGGACTTGGGGGGAAAATTTGTAACAGAAAGCTATGTAAGGGTTATTGTTGAAGAATTACCCACACATATGTTATGCAAATAAAATTAAAAAAAAGAATCCATGGATTGGGATGAAATTAAAACTATTTATAGTCATATGAAAAAGGTGCTCCAAATCACTATTGATCAGAGAAATGCAAATCAAGACAACCCTGAGGTACCACTACACACCTGACAGATTGGCTAAAATGACAGGAAAAGTTAATGATGAATGTTGGAGGGGATATGGGAGGGCTGGGACACTGATGCATTGTTGGTGGAACTGTGAATGGATCCAACCATTCTGGAGAGCAATTTGGAGCTACGCTCAAAAAGTTATCAAACTGTGCATACCCTTTGACCCAGCAGCATTTCTATTGGGCCTATATCCCAAAGAAATCATAAAGGAAGGAAAGGGCCCCACATGTGCAAGAATGTTTGTGGCAGCTCTTTCTGTAGTGACTAGAAACTGGAAACTGAATAATGTCCTTCAATTGGAGAATGGCTGAATAAATTATGGTATATGAATATTATGGAATATTATTGCTCTGTAAGAAATGACCAGCAGGACGATTTCAGAGAGGCCTGGAGAGACTTACATGAACTGATGCTGAGTGAAATGAGCAGAACCAGGAGATCATTATATACGGCAACAACAATATTATATGACGATCAATTCTGATGGACATGGCTCCCTTCAACAATGAAATGTTTCAAACCATTTCCAATTGTTCACTGAAGATAGCCATATACACCCAGAAAGAGGGATGTGAAATGTGGACCACAACATAACATTCTCATACTCTTGATTGATGTTTGCTTACATTGTGTTTCCTTTATCTGATATGTCTTTTGTGTAGAAATGATTTTTCTTGCACAACAATGATAAGTTTGGAAATATGTATACATATATTTGATTTGCCAATATTTTAACATAATTAACATGTAGTGGATATCCTGCCATCTAGGGGAGGGGTGGGGAGTTGGGGGGGAAATTTTGTAACCCTTATGTAAGGGTTAATGTTGAAGAATTACCCACACATATGTTATGCAAATAAAATTTAAAAAAAAAGAATCCATGGATTGAGAAATAATTCTCCCACAATGCTTTATGTACTGTGGATACTTTCTAGTTTCTCTTTGGGTATGCTTGTTTATACTTGATGAAGTAACCAGTCACTATTAATGCACGAAATGTTCTTGCTGTTTCCTTTCAGAAATAAAAATAAATACAGACAATTCCAAACACTTGCTAGAACTTACATTTTCCAAATATATAATATGAGTTGCTAGTACTTTTCTTTTATGTCTCATATTTCTTTTTGTTCTTGGTAAAGAACTACTCTCCAGCCCATGAAGTTGACAACTGTATAGAAAACAATGTGTTTGAGCTGCAGAGAGCAATATGTATACACACATGAAGCAGTTGATCACAATTCTGAAGATGTGTTCATATTTTTTCAGTCCACCTATCTTCAAATGGCTATATAGGTTTTGAAACAATCCAGTTTTTCTGACACCTCGCTTTCATATTCTTTTCAAAACACTTAGGCAATAGAATCATATTTCTTAACAAATTTGAACAAATTTGTGATTATAACACAGATCTCAAAGGTGTGGCTAATTCAAGAGCACTTCTATATTTGCTGGCTCAGTGAGGAGATATGAATTGAGTCATACGTTAACAGAAGCTCTTCAAGACTCATACTTCTAATTTGCAAGCTTTAAGCTACCTCTCTAATTAATGCAAAATTTTCTTTGGTCTTTCTTCAAGTTCTCCCCAAAGACAATTATGCCATCAGGATATACCAATATTTACAGGTAATTCATGTTTCCAACTATATTCTTTATCAGTTGTTGTAAAGTGTTAAGCATCTCCCAAATACCTTGAAGCAAAATCTCAAACTGGTGAAGTCTTTCTGGAAAGATGAAAACAGTCTTTTTTTTCTTGTCCTCTGCCATAGGAATCTAGTAGAGGTTACTGCGTAAAGCAAACCCTGAGAACAACTGGTTGCCCAAACAAATAGTCCAGGGTATCTTAAATCCCTGTCATATTATACATATCCACTTTAATTTCTTTCCTTCAAAGTGTGATAGCCCACATAGATTCATATTTTTCCATTTTTCTTCCATAATACTACTAAAAATTGCAGATATGACCTGCTGGATTCTGTGATGATTCTACTACTGACCACAGGTTCTTTGATACAGTTTCTTCCATTATGGATAAAATAATCTTACTAACTAGTTCTGAATGATTAGGGATCAGAGATGTGGAGTCTGATTTGTTCCTTTGGTATATAATACCCCTTATTCTTGCAATGAGAGCAAGACTCTCTTACTTAATTTTTGCTCTTTTCCCTTGCCTTCTGTTTTTCAGATGAAAACTGGTCTCTTCAGGGCTTGTGTATTGCTTTTCAGCATTTGTGATCTCTTTCTCCCAATCTTTGTTCATTAGACTCCAGCAGCTGTTGTTGGAACTTCCATATACCATTTCCTTCAGATATCTCTGTTAGAAAGATTGGAATATGACAGGAACTTGAGAACAACTGCTCAAAGAACAGTGTATCACACATTCTTGATCTTTTGCAAACTTTAATGCACTATATAAATGGTAGCAAATACTATTATTGTTATTCTTGTTGTTTTTCTTGTTATTCACCAATACTTCTATGAGATTTATAAATTCTCAAGGGATACACTCACAGACAATTGATGAAGTCATACTTATTATTTAGGGATCCAGAGTGATATAGTTCTCTGTTCTGTTCTTTCCCTTTGCTTAGAAAATTCTTGAATTCAGTCTTTTCCACACCAGCTTTGAGTTTTTCACTTAGCTGCAGCATCATTAATGTGACTTTTCAGGACACAGTTGTAGTAAAGGGCAGCTCCACTGTAAATCATATTATAAGTTACTCACTAAAAGAACTGAGGAATGAAATTTTAAAAAAACAACCAAAAGACAAAAAATATCCTTCCTGCAAATCATAGTTCTAATTAGCATCCACTACATTTACCAAACCTGCTGAGATTGTATAATTTTTCCCCTGGAATATGCATTTTGATTACAAATTTCTCAATTTTCAAGTATCCATTTTTTTTGTAATGCAGTGCTTATAAAGTTTTCTGAACAAATTCCCACTTTGATTTCCCAAAGAAGCATTTATTTCATGTATTAATGTATAATCAAAGATGGCCAGCACTTATTATAGTTTTATCTGTACTTTTTAAAGGCTAGCACCAATCACAGAAAATACATTATCAAGTTATTGTTGAGCATAGCAATAAAATAAATAAAATATTGTATTTTGTTATTCTGTAAGTTTCATATCAAATTTTAAATTATATAGTATGATTAAATATTAACTTCTAATTAATCAGTATGAATACTTTTACTTTCTATGGAAAAGGGATCAAAAATGTTTATAGACTTCCAGATTTGCAGAAGATACATAAAATGTTTTAAGAAATCCTAATTCTCTGAAATATAGATTATATCATTTTATCATATTTATCATATTTAATGTGATGAAAGTCTGTGACTTCAGCCATATTAGTACTGAAATTACATGAATGGATTTAGTACGTAATCAGAAATTTCTAGTATCTACTCTTTACTAACCCATATAAACGTTATCTCTTTGCTTATCTTTTCTCTTTTGACACTTTTGTTTTCAGCACATCTACTATAAAATAAAAAGAGAATAGAAAAAGAAGAAATATTTAAAATTAGCTAATTTATTATTCATTGCTATTCATTTTAAAGGTTTGGTTTAAAAAAATGTGACTAATGAATCTAAGAAATGTGGGTATTATCTGCTGGTTACATAGATACACATCCATATAGACATATGTATATCCATATAATCTTTCTCCTTGTATTAGGATGATGAAAATCTAGATGTTATGCTTTTTATGTATATATACACATGTTTATACATTTTGAGATGTTTTGATACTATGAATATGAGGTCTTTCTTCCTGTGCTTATGGTTTGTTGATTACCAAAAAAAATTATTTCATAGGTCAGAGTATAGTCTAAAAATTTCTTCCATATATGTATGTTCACACAAGATTTCTTTAATAGTTGCAACCATGAAGATAAATATTCAACATTTTCTGATTTTCAATAACAAGTGAGATGTAAAAGTATGACATATACATTCATCAAAAGTTTTCACTAATACTGTACAAGATGTCCCATAAAAATTATTAATGGAAGAGGGATCTTTTACAAAATGCTCCTATTTGTGAATTCTATTTCACTGATTGCAATTAACCTTAAACTATTAATGACCACACAAAAATATCTTTTAGTACTCCATAGAAGAAAAATCAAGAGGATGAAGAATCCATAATCACTGACTGAAAAATACAGTGGATTGTTCACCCCATTTAGTTAGTGCATCAGTATTAATATTACACGTGTACCTCAGAAAGCCAAAGAATTGGGCCTAAATTGTATTGAAGGAGTAGAAAAAGCTTTAGTCCATTTGGGAAATTGAATTGCGCTTTCTCTGATTCCAAGTTCCACCTTGCCAAAGAAAACCAATCTTTTTAATGCCAAAATTCTCCCAATAATTTTATGTTTTTGTAATAGAACAAGTGCATGTCAGAAGAACCAAATTTACAAGTAATCCTAAAAAGAATAAAAAGAGATTTGGTAGGTTTATTATCAGTGATGGCTTATACATGAGAACTAGTGTTTAAAAAACAACCACATTACAATCTTCAAAGAATTTATCACGTACCAAAAAAGGAGGTGACTTGGCCAGTTTAAAAGAATGAGGCAACAACTGTATAGCCTGAATGCTATATAGATACCCTAAGAACTTAAAAAATAAAACACTATGGGTCTCCAGCACAGGTAGCTCTTCTTTGGAAAAATTATGAAAAACAAAATTTTATAGGATTTGGAGAAGCTGCAATTTGCACAAATGGAGTGATTATTACTAATGAGACTACATTTTTATCTAAGCATATAATACAATGAATGTAGATAAGAGACAAAAGATATATCCTGCTTTCTGCTTCCATTTGTCATTAGGTAGGCAATAGTTTTATACATACACACACACACACACATATATATATACATATGCATATATATATATATACATCTATATACAAAGATACACATACATACATAATTACATATAGATAAATATGCATAATTATGTATCTATGTGATTATAGTTATAATTATATAGGTATACGTACTTTCTATATATGTACATATATATGCATATACACGTGTGTGTATGAATGCAAGAACTATTTTAGTGTATGAGTGAGCCTCTTGGATAGAAAAAAACCAAAACAATCTAGATTTGTTGTAAGAATAACTGCTCAACATAAAAACTGTGCCTTGCCCCCCACCTCAAAAAAATTTTTTTTCTGGCTTTTTAACCACCCTCTCAAAAAAACTTTTCTTGGGACATTAATTTATTCCACCCTAACTTCCATTACTTAGCAATTTCCCCCATACTTTTAAAATACTTGACATTTTATATACCATACTGCTGCACTCCTTTTATAATTGTACAATTAACTGACTTAGCATAATATAACTATTATTTAAGAACAGTCAGTGTAAAGCAAGCCATGGAGTTATGGAAAAAGCTAGTTTCTTTCCATTCAACATAAGTGCCCAATCTAAATATCTTATCTGGGTAAGAAAGGGAAAAAAGCATCCTAGGTAATAGAATTAGAGCTTGAAGAGGCCTTAGAGAAAATTGAGTACAATTCCCTCATTTTACTGAGGAAAAAACTGAGTCATGGAGAGATTTAAGTGACTTACTCAGGATTACTCAGCTTGTAAATGACTCATTTCTCTGTCAGCATCTAAATTTTTGACCAAATCCATGATCTTAATATATTGTCTCTATTTTTCTCTATTTCAATTAAAATATTGTCCAAACCTAACCTTTGGGACCAAATCTTGACCCTTGGCTTTAGAATTTACTACAATTAATAAAGAAAAAGTTTTTATCACTGTGAGCTCTATGTTTCTAACTCTCAACCTGGTAAAGTAAACATAGGAAGAATTTGAAAATAATTTGCATTATTTCATTACAGGGGAGACATGGTATAAGAATATATATTTGACCATCAACCATCCATTAGCTTTTCAATTTTAAATGCAGAAAAGTTATGTTAGACTATAATAATAGAAAAGGTGTCTTAGAAGATATCTGAATCGAAACTGAAGTACCACAGATTCACTTCAGAATTAGAATGCATCTTTTGAATTCCAAATGCTTTATAAGGTGAAAGTGTATTCTGTACAGGAGCAATATGTAATAAGACATTACTATACAAAAGGTGAACATTTCACACTTGCAAACTATCACTAGAAAACATTTTCATGAATTAATTTAAAATATGTATCAAGGAACAGAAATATTTATACAAAATAGCTTTATAAGCTGCAAAACACTTGAGTTCTCTAAATTCACGATCATACTTTAATAACATTATCCAGCTGAATGAAAACTAGAACCTTGCAGGAAAAAAAATTTCTTAACACGTTCAGATAGATGCTTACATGTTATGTAAAAGGATCATATGTTGGTTGGTTTGTTTTTTTAATACAATTTCTGTATTCATTGTATCTGTCTCCTCCTCCATTTGAAAAGAAAAAGAAACTCTTGTTATAAATAGTATCAGGGAACATAAAAGATATATATACAGAGAGAGAGAGAGAGAAACTTGGTAGCTCTTATTGTTGTTTAATTGTGTCCGACTGGTTCTGACTCTGCAGGCCATATTGTCCATGAGGTTTTCTTTGCAAAGATACTGGAGTTTTTTTTTTTTTTTTCATTTTCTTTTTCAGGGATTAAAGCAAACAGATTAAATGATTTGTCTACACAGGTAGTAAGTGTCTAAGAATGGGTTTGAACTCAGGTCTTCCTGACTCCAGGATCAGCACTCTATCCATTGAGCTATTTAGCTACCTCTTATATAGCATCATCAAAAAAAAAAAAAAGCAGGGGGCAGCTAGGTGGCAGCTAGGTGGTACAGTGGATAGAGCACCAGCCCTGAAGTCAGGAGGACCCCGAGTTAAAATCTGGTCTCAGACACTTAACATTTCCCTAGCTGTGTGACCCTGGGCAAGTCACTTAACCTCAATTGCCTCAGTAAAAAGCAAAAAAAAAAAAAACAAAAACCTTTCTTGATTATAGGGCAGAGATGTACTGGAGCCAGCTTGAATCAGCTCCTAAGTGACAATTCTTAATTTTTTAATACGAACATTTTCAATTCATAAATTGTCAAACATCAGAGATCAGCTTAATTTGTTGTTTTGCTGATTTCTAGACCTAAGGAAGTGATGGATAAAATGTCAATAATGAAGATTAAATTTTAAAATATGTCTTGCATAGAGATCTGGTTGTTAAATTTATACTAGCATACTCCTGATCTAAAGTCTCATTTTAGGAAGAATTAAAACACTTTTATATTTTAACTATTTGAAACATAAAGTAAAATGCAAGAAATGAGACATTGTATTTCATTTTTTGCCCTAATTTCATGTGCAAATAAGTAAGACAAAGAATTTTCAAGAGTTTGCACTTAGGAGGACAGGTATAATTAAGATGGCAATATAACAGCAATCAATACTTTGGGGAGGAATTAAACAGCTCATATGAGAATGGGGATTAGTTTGCCAAAGAGTAAACTGGTTTCAACTTAGCATCCCTGCAGTTTAGTCTGACATATGTAGGCAAGGTTTTCAAACCAATCTTTTTCAATATATGGTCAGTGAGGTTACATGCTGTCAAATAATTCACCTTTTACTTTATCTTTAATGCCTCTGAATTAAATATAGTTAACTATTATGATTAATTTTTATTATTTAAAACACCTTTCCCAGGGGCAGCTAGGTTGTGCAGTGGTTAGAGCACCAGCCCTGAAGTCAGGAGAACCTGAATTCAAATCTGGACTCACTTAACATTCCCTAGCTGTGTGACCCTGGGCAAGTCACTTAACCCCAAATTGCCTCAGCAAAAAAGAAAAAAAAAAAAACGCCTTTCCCAGCTTCCTTAAATAATGTTTCTCTCTCTTCCTATTTTCTAATAACATTCCTCTATTCTAATTTCACTTGTTATTAATATTCATTAATATTAATATTATATCATGATACTTTTATATTATCTGAAGCACCAAATTTAGCATATTGCACTGAGTAGGTCCTTAATAAATGTTCATGACATACTTGAATATATAAGGGAAATATTGGCTGTACCAATATTTCTTTTTATATTAGAAATGACACTTTATTATCTGACTTATAATTTTTTCTTTTTCTTTTATAAAATTCATATATTCACTTATTCTGCTTTGCTTCATGTTCTATCCTGAATTTGCCTGTAGAAATATGAGGCAATATTTTTAAGGAGAATATATAATTAATCTATCTACCACCCATGAATTAACAATGAAAAGACTGTTTTTTTTCTTTGAAGTTATTAGTGAATGCTAACAAATACTAGCTCTATTAATTCATAACTATAATGAGAATTTGAAGAATGCTAAGTATTTTCTGTGCCTAAAAATTTCTCTCTTTAAAAAATTGATAGTGGTGAACAAATTTTACATTGTTATGTTAAAATACTTATCATAGGTCTAACTAACTTTCCTATCACGATAAAATCTTTTTTTACTACACATTCCACTAGCAATAATTTTCTATTAATCAGGTTTTCCACAGAACTATAGTACAATGAATCAATAAGCATTTGAGTACCCTCTACATGTCTGAGAATGTGCTAATTATGATGACACATACGCAAAATGAAACATTTCATTCCCTTGAGGAAATTATGTTCTATCAGAGAGTATAACATATACAAAAATATATGCAAATAATATATAAAAAAGAAGCAAGGCAACATTTTGAAGGAGGCAATGGAAAGTGGAGAGATCAAGAATGGATTCTTGTAGAAGGCAGTACTTAAATTGAACTTCAAAAGAAACTAGGAATTCTAAAAGACATCTAGAATTCTTAAACTAGGAATTGTAAAAGTAAGGAGGGAGTACCTTTAGAGGATAAATTCTTGAAAGATGCCAGTGAAATGAGATGGATTGTCTTGTGTGAAAAACAACTAGGGCCAGCTTGACTAGATTGTAGAGTGGATGAAGGAAATAAAAAATAATAAAGCTGGAAAGATTGATTGGAAGAGATTGTGAAGGCTTTAAATGAGAAACAGAGGAATTGGTATTTTATTCCAAGGGTAAATTGGGAGCCACTGCAGTTTATTAAATGAGGGAGTGACATGCTCAGTCTTATACTTTAGGAATATTTCTTGTAGTGCTATATAGAGGATAAATTGGAGAAGGGAGAGACTTGAGGCAGGAAGTTCATATGAGGTAGGTAAAATCTGATCTGGAGTAGTAGCTTTGAAGAATCAAACATGACCTAAATTGTGATATCCTAGTCTGTCATCAGTGTGTAATGCAAAGGTCTTTTTTGGATAAACAAAAGGCAAAACTAGTATTTGTGTGAAGCAGTTTACAAAAAAGTCTACTCATATTTCTTATCCAATTTTTGGTTATTCCCAACCATAGACCGATGGGTAAGATGTTGAGAGGCTTTGTAGACATGTACCTGTGGGAGAGATTATTGATTTCTTCATAATTTTCCAAGAGTAGGCACCAATTCATAACAATAGTAATTTGATATAACCATATGGTGAGCACTCTCCTACATTTCTCTGATACTCCTATGACCTATGTACTTGACAGAGGTTGCAGAACTGATCATTTTCTTCTGAATTAGATAAGTACTTCTAGCCAATCTAATACATTCAGAAATCTTTCTTAATGTTCTTCTGATATCTTTACAAATTAAAGATTATTCAGGTACTTTACCACCTACTCAAATTCATGTCAATTCATGAGCCATTGTTTTCAAGTAGCACAGTGTCCGAAAATCCCTTGATGGCCTGCATCAGGTCATGAAGACCTGAAAGTACAGATCCAATACTAAGAACCAATAACTGTCCAGCAAATAAAACAGTACAAGGCATCTTAAACTCATGTGTATTCATAGCATAAAAAATATACATATCCTCATCTTCCCATGCTCTTTTTTTTAATGCCTTCACTATGGGTGAGGCATACGGACTCAAAAATGATATCATTTACTTGAGAGTGTTTTTTCTCAAATTGCTTTTGAAAAGGTTTGGAGTTACTGAGGTGTATTGTAAGTATCAGTCAATTAATCAAATTTCTTTATTGCTTCCTATATGCCAGGCACTGTGCTAAGTGCTAGAATACAAAAAAAGGGGCAAAACTCCATGGGCAAGTCCAAGTGAGACTATACCATAGAATACACACATACACAATATATATACATATATAATCCCAAATTTCTTCTAGCTCTGAGTTTCTTCTATAAATAACTATTAAAAAATCTCACAAATTTTAATTTCTCTGGATCTGAACAATTCAATTCTTCCTTAGCACTCCTTTTTGAAATGTCCTTTTGGGGGAAAATTTCTACTCAGAAAGCATAGATCTTCAAGGTATTGCTACTTGGCTTCATCTTGCTATCAGTGCTTGCCAAAATTTTGAGAAAGTTGGAGTTGATCCCTGTTAATGTCAAAACCCTAGAGATGATTGCTGAGTCTGAAATGCCATACAGCATATAGTTTTTCTTCATGACACTGCTAATTTCTTTAAAAGGTTAGAATCTTAATGTTATATAAGTCAAATATAGATTATTTTCAATCAAATTATAAGGCCTATTTCCTACACAGATTGTAGAAGACTTGAGATCCACTGTCTGGCACAGCAGAACATTCTTAGTCTCATTAATAGAGGAAGTTTATTCAGAGTTCATCACACCAATGAAATCAGAGCACAAATCACACAGAACAAATACCTACATCTATGGGCTATTGTTCCTTTGTCTATTCAGAACAAATGAAATAGTCTATTAAATATCTATGTACAACCTACGTCAAGTGTGCCAAAAGTAACATAAGTGGCATTTAGCAGGACATGTGTTAGGATCAATTGAAAAATTATAAAGTAGACTGTTTGGTTTTGAACCCTTCCTATTTCTGTTCTCTACCCTTTCCCACTCCCCATCCGTAGCACTCATTTTTAAAGCCCAAGATTTCCAATGTTCTCATATTATATTCTAATTCTAATTGAATTAGAATTCCCTTACTTTGTACATATCTACTCTCTCCTGAAGTCTCTTACACTTTCTTCTAACACTCTAACAAAAATTTAAAAGGAACCGCACAGAACAATTGTTAAAAACAAAGAAAAATACCAATAAAGTCTTCTATCCAGTGATTTGGAAGCCAGACCCACTTCTGGTAAATGGGGTATGAAATCTGAGGGTACTTTAGGGACATTCCAATATGTCATGAAGCTAATACAACCCCCTATAATGGGGCCTGAAGTCAGTGGGATCTGAGCCACAGTCTGTCGTAGCAGCTATGGGTCACAGAGTTAGGCCCTGAGAGGTCACTAAGCAAGAGAACAGGGCTGGTCACTCTATGTTGGAATGATCTGACCCACAGAAGCAGAAAGGGTCAGTGCAACACAAGGAGTGAGCCCTTTCAGGAGGCCTTGAAAACCTTCATGATCTCCAATATCTGACTGGGGCCTGTCAAGGCTGAGGAAGGGATAAAGCCAAATCTCAATTGGGAATTTGGCAGGAGAAAAGAAACTGAGATGTAGAATTGTAATTGCTTATTCATATAGACTGCAGAGTGAACAGGACCAAGTGGGGTCTGACCACGTCATCCAAGACTTTGGCACAATATTTCAATTCCAGAACTAAGACTAAGACATGAGTAAACAGAAGAAAATTTTGAGTACAAGGAAGAAATACTCTGTGTTAAAAGAAACTTAAGAAGTAAATTCAAAAGTCATTAGCTCCACAAGTATAAGCACAGCCTCAGAGAAAATAAAAGCTTGTTCACAAAGAATGTAATAGTGGATGGTAAAAAAGGGGGCAGGGTGGAAGAATCAAGAAAATGAAAAATAAGAGAATTAAAGAAAATAATTGGAATGAAAATAAATACTTTCAAAAAGAAAACAGAAAATCCTAAGAAAATAGAAAGGTAGACCTTCTGAAAAACTGAATAGAATAAACTGAATTTGATGATTTCATGAGACAGCAAGACTATTAGAACAATGTTAAAAAGCTGAGTGTTAGAAGAATATGTAAAGTATCTATTATGAAAAAAATTGAATTGGAAAAAAGGCAAGAAGAGGTCATTTAAAAGTTATCACTGTCCTGTAATAGGAGCTTGGTTTCCCTCATATACAACTTCTTTCTTCCCACCCACTACATGGAGTTTTACCTAAAAGTAGATAAAGCTGTCATTGGAACCTGATTTGCCCCCAGCTTTTCTGGTAAAGCGTCCTGTTCATACAGGGTTATAAAATTTTCCAGCTACATAGATTCTGGCCCTCTGAGACCACCTAAGTTGCCACACCATGAATACCTACTGATGAGATACCTTTCCAGATGAATACAACAAAGGTTGAGTGTTAGAGAGAGATGTGTCTACAGAAACAAAGTGCCACTGTATCCTTGTTGTATATTCTTGCCAGATCAGGGCAAAGTAAACCTTCATTTGTAAATATGTTACATCTTGTGAGTGCTCATTTTGTTTTTACATCAAACCTGAAAGAACAGCACTCCTGACAAGTCTTAAAATTATGAGAAACAAAAACCCAAAGGCCATATTTCAAGAAGTCATGAGAGAAAAGTATTCAAATCTATAGAACCAGAGGAAAAAGTGAAGATGGAATGAATCTTTTGGTCACCTGGAAGAAATTCAACCTGAAAATACTCAGAAAAGTCATAGCCAGAATCCAGAGATTCATGATTGAGAAAAGTTTTAAATAGTTGCAAGTACTCAGAAAGAAAAAAAAAACATAAATTATCAGAAAAGTAAAAAATTCCAGAAAGTAGCAGTACCAGAGAAACACACTTGAGATCACACAGGACTGTGCTACAATTAATGTAAAAAGGAGAAAATGCTTTAATATGATATTTCAAAAAGAAAATGTATAATGTTCTGGGCCAGTTCAATGATTCAGGCTTCTTATCAGAATGTAATAAGCTACTTATGGATTACAAATGTAATAAAAAACCCTTTCTTTGTGATAAGATATAAAAGAATAAAACAATAAGTTAAAGTCAAATAAGACACTACTCTTATTTATCCTGGTGTGCATGTGCATGTGTGTTTGTGTGTGTGCTTGTTGTCTCCCTCCTGAGATTGGGAGCTTCTCAAGGATGGGTATTGTCTTTTGACTTTCTTTTTTTTAAAATTTTTTTTAAAATTTTTTATTTATTTATTTTTGTTGCCAATTCTAATTTTTTAATTAATTTTTTCTTTTCTTATTGCTATAGCAGGTATTTCTTTTTATTTATTTTTTTATTTGCATAACATATGTGTGGGTAATTCTTCTACAATAACCCTTACATAGCTTTCTGTTACAAATTTTTCCCCCCAACTCCCCACCCCTCCCCTAGATGGCAGGATATCCACTACATGATAATTATGTTAAAATATTGGCAAATCGAATATATGTATACATATTTCCAAACTTATTGTTGTGCAAGAAAAATCTTACCTACACAAAAAATATATCAGATAAAGGAAACACAATGTAAGCAAACATCAATCAAGGAGTATGAGACTGTTATGTTGTGGTCTACATTTCACATCCCTCTCTCTGGGTGTATATGGCTTTCTTCAGTGAAAAATTGGAGGTGGTTTGAAACATTTCATTGTTGAAGAGAGCCATGCTTTTGACTTTCTTTTTACCCCCAGCTTTTAGCATAGTTGTTGTTCAGCTGTTTCAGTTGTGTTCAACTCTTTGTGATAACTCATTTGAAGTTTTCTTGGCAAAGATACTGAAGTGGTTTGTCATTTTATTCTCCAGATCATTTTGTAGATATATTACCTGGTATATAATAGATGCTTAATAGATACTTATTGACTGTCAGAAGAAAAACAAATACAGGGTCTTGGGTTTTGTTCTAAATTTTTGGTTTTAGCAAAAAAAAGAACTTAGAATAAAAATTACTACTTTATAGAAGAAATGTGAAAAAAGAGGTAAGAATCTAATATTTTTCCTAATTGAGGTACATAAGAAAAAAGTTATATATACAGACAAAGGAATGGGCATCTTGTGAACTTTAGTCTTATCTGAACCTGCTCAAAGGAATAATGAACACACAAAGAATTTAATATAGAAATACATTTGACTTAACAGAGAAACATGTAAGAGAGGAGGAAAGAGGAGTTGGGTTTAATTGGGAAGGTAAATTTGGTGAGGCCATAATCACAAATAAAATAAACGATTTTGAAAAAGTAGAACATGAAAGCAAGATTAAAAGGAGAAAAAGTATAACAAATAATTGCAGTCTAGACTGGGTAAACAGGTGGGGCAAAGAGGTAAGGGCAGAGTGCTTCAATTATAAATTACTAGTCTTGACTAATATTCCTTTTATTTCTCTTCTTTCTTATTTCTAAAGAAATTAGTAGAGGAGAAAGATGAGGGAATGAAAGAAAGGGAAAATATATGAGAGGGGAATAAAGAAAAAAATTCACAATTATAATTATGAACATGAAAGGGATGAACCCACCCATGAAACAGAGTAAATAGAATGGTTTAGACATACAATTGAATACAACAATTTAACAAAAAATACCTAAACCAAAGATTCATACATATTAAAAATCGATACCTGGAGAAGAATTTATTATGCATCAAATGAGTTA
The DNA here is from genome assembly GCA_023553655.1 of Myrmecobius fasciatus. Lineage (NCBI taxonomy): Eukaryota > Metazoa > Chordata > Mammalia > Dasyuromorphia > Myrmecobiidae > Myrmecobius > Myrmecobius fasciatus. The sequence continues at coordinate 224,421 of JAJPUD010002207.1, read as the reverse complement.
AAATTTAGGGATGGTAATCATGTTAAATAAGGTACCTATAAATACTGCCATGATTAAAAGGAATGATTAGGAAAGTATATTGTACTTAAAGACATTGTAGGTAATGAAATATAAATACTAAATATATATGAAATTAATTAGGAAACTAACAAAATTACAAGGAGAAAATAGTTAAATTATAATAACTGAGAACATTTATATGTCTCTTTCAGACCAAGATGCAATTATCCCTTCTACATTGAGACTTTCCTCATGCTGGTTTTAATGTATCATGGGTCACAGCAGTGTTTCTACTGGGCCTATATCCCAAAGAGATTTTAAAGGAGGGAAAGGG
>JAJPUD010002207.1:200401-219087 GCA_023553655.1 Myrmecobius fasciatus | reverse complement strand
CGGAAAGCTATGTAAGGGTTATTGTTGAAGAATTACCCACACATATGTTATGCAAATAAAATTTAAAAAAAATTTCAGCTTAAAAAAATACAAGTTCTGAAAATCAAAGGAGAAATGAAAATTGATAAAACTGGGGGAGGGTAATAAAGACAAACTATTTAATTCAATTAAAGAAAAGAATGGAAAACAAAAATTTTCAAAAAAAAGAAAGGCTAATTCACAATATATAAAAATTAGTAGAGGTTATGTCCATAAAATAGATATAAATGTAGTAGATGAATATTTACAAAGATATAAAATATTCAAAATGTCAAATAGAAAATTTAAGTGATATTGTCTAAGGCATAATTAGGCTCTTTGTTCCAATAGAGACCTAAATATTTGGAAAGATGTTAGTTGTTCATTGTGGTAAAATGATATTTCTACCAAAATTAATATATAAATTCAGTATCATTACCATTCAAGCAACTAAAGTGTTATTTTATAGTTGTTTAGTCATTTTCAATAATGTCTAATTCTTCATGATTCCATTTGGTGTTTTCCTGGCAAAGATATTGGAATGGCTTGCTATTTCCTTCCCCAGATCATTTTTACAAATAAGGAAATCAAGGCAAACAAGCATAAGTGATTTATTTAGGGTCCATAGCTAGTAAGTGCCAGAGGGAAAATTTGAAGACAGTTTCTCCTAACTCCAGACCTGGCACTCTATCCATTGTGCCACCTAGGTGCTCTCCATTATTTCATTGTGTAGACAAATACTGTTGGGAAATTTTTTATTATTTCTCAATGGAAATAACTGAAAAAAATGTAAAAAAGAAAGGAAACTATCAGTATCAGATCAGACTGTTTACTGAAAGTCCAATCCAGGGAGCATGTGCGGGTTATACTGTGTGCTTTTTGCCTATGTGAGCTTTCTCTTGCAGTTGGCGACAAGGAATGGACAGTCCTGGTTCTACACTTCAGAGAATGCAAAAGTATCCAATGGTTGTTTCCTGTTACTTAGTGTGAATAGCTTTTTTGTTGGCTGTTAAGCTGGAATTGGGTGTATATGTAAGATATTAATTTGCTAAATTGCCTTTTCCTCACTCTGACAATTCCAGGAAAGAGGAAAAAGCACAGATCACTTTGTTGACATATAGCTTTGAAGCCTCATGTAACCTATATTGCTTCTGCCCCGTTATATCTATTCTTTCTTACTTTTAGATAAGGGAATATTAGAAATGGAATGATCTTGTAAAGTTGAAATCAGAGAACCACAGAGATACAGTGATGAAGAATACATGATAAAGGCTTCTCTATGTTCCACAGCCAAGCTGGGTGAAGCCCCAGAGCAAACCCAACCTCCATGATTCAGCCTATTAGAGAATCAACCTACCAGCTAAGATAGTGTGTTCTGTAAATGAGGGAGAGAATTCTTTCATTGAGGATGCTGAATTTAGAAGCAGTCTTGGTGGAGTGAATGCTTTGTAGAACCACTAAAATTTTAGTTTACTGTGCTCCCCCATTGGGTAGTTCCCTCATTGAATAATATTATGTGGCAGAAAACAGTGAAAGGAACAGATGTCTTTCTAGACAAACCTAGGAAAACTTATATGAATTGTGCAAAGGTAAGTGAGAAGAGTGAGGAGAATATTTTATATAATGGTTGTAATATTATGAAATAAAATTATTTTGAAAGATTTAAAACTCTGGTAATTGCAATGACAAATTATGACTCTGGACGAAGGATGAATCAGGTTTCATCTAGTCAGAGGACCAGTGGTACATGAAGAGACATATTTACAGATACAAACAATATGTGAATTTATTTTGCTTGACTACATTTATTTTTCATAAATGAGGTCTTTTGTTTTGGGGAAGGGGAAAATGGTAAGAAGAGGGGGTGAATTGAAAGGTACAAAAACAGAGGAAAAGAAAGAAAAGAGCATCAATGAAACATTTTTAAAATACACATAAACAAAGGTCATAAAGGAGACATAGAAAAGCTAGGCAAAGTTGGTACTGCTGTGTAAAATTTAATATGTACTTTTAAAATGGTTGTCTATAATATAAATCCACAATTTAATATGTAATCATCTTCAGTTATTTGTACTTGAAAAAATTCATCTTTCTTAGTGTTCATTAAGTTCATAAGAAAAAATATTAAGCCAAACTATATTTTCATGTAATCACAGAACACCTGAACCCATCTGAAGTACTAAGCAGCAATCAGACCAACATTTAAAACACAAAAAATAATGAAAAGGAGGCAAGCCAAAACAATTAAAATAGGATCAAGGAGTAGCATTGCCTTTGCATGTCACACAATAGCTATGGTTTTGGTTGGTTTTTTTGTTTGTTTTTTTTGGAAAGAAGGAAAGAATAGGTCAAAAGATAAGGAATGTATGCCTAGTATTGAAGAAAAGACGATCTGTACTCAGTACTTAGGAGAAATTGTTCAAGAACAGTTCAGCCATGTGAAAATATGACCCTGTAATATTGCCAAGGTCAATCAGACCCATGGTAGTTAGTTTAGAACATGCTGGCCCTAGATGACCATGATACCAAAAAACCTGTTTGATCTAATATATCTAATTATTGGTAGATTTTTTAAAACTTGGATATTTATTTGTACAGACACTAAGGAACAGAAATCAATCTCCACCTCCCCTTTCCTGCCTCCAGACCAGATGGATCAGGTTTCAAATATACCTTCTTTTTAAAACTGAAGTTTTTCCTGAGTAATGTTATTCATTCAGGCTCCAAAGACAGACCTAAAAAAATTCTTCCAAACGAATCATGTATAGTATACTAGTATAGTATATAGTGTATCAGAAGTGACTCTAGAGACAGTCACTGAACAAAGTGAGAATCTGAATTAGTATTAATAATTATGATTCATTTTCACCACGTTCTTGTTCCCCTACTATAAAAAAATAAAATAAAGGATGATGAAAAAGCATGTGTCACTATTGCTTCAGCAGCCTCAGATCTTTCCCAGCAAATGCTACTCTAATGCTGCTTCAGCAACTCTGTATCAATTTCTCTGTCTCTTCCCAAAGAGATACTTTCATTTTAGGAACTTCCAGTTTTGTGGCTCAAGACACACACACACAGAGACAGACATAGACAGACAGAGAGACAAAGACAGAGAGAGAGAGAAAGACACGGGGAGAGAGGGGGCACGAGGGAGGGAGGTAAGGAAAGAGGAAAGGAAGATGGTACGAGGGAGAGAAGGAGGGAGGGAAAATTTGTGCCAATTTTTTAAACAGACTAAAATTATGGGACTAAAGAATACATTTAGATAAGAGAAGGAAAGTGCTTTATATTATTCTTTTTACCTCTTTAATAAAGGAGAGGTACATTCAGTGCCTTTTTGACAGGGCATTTGACAGTCAACAAAGGATACAAAAAAAACTGTAGAATTAAGTATTCTATTTGCTCAAGCTTGTATTTTGTCTACTGGTCCATGGATCCATTATCTCTGATTGGACCTAAAACCTTCTTAGAGATTACAATGGATATAAGAAAAAAAATGAATTGGTTTTTGACATAGAAAAGATCATATTTATAGAAATTTTGGACTAGAAACTAAAACAAAATGAAAGAAAATAATTTATTGGCAAGGAGTCAGATAGTAATGTCAGTAGAAAGACTGGTTCAAACCAAAAGACATTTTGAGTAAGTGGAGGAATGGGGAGATAAACAAAACAACAATAATGTATTAAGAATCCTGAAAACAATCTACCAACCCCTTACATTCTAAGACCTAATTCAAGCTGCCAAATGGGATGAGCAAGCTGTTCATAACTGTTCATACCACTTAGATGAACTGTCAGTCCCAACTATAAGCTATTCAGTGAGATGGAAGACCATCAGGCTTTACCATCTATCCTAACACTGTGTCTTCAAGTCCTACTGGTATTGTCATCTGCCCTATTGCTATGTCCTTGGGTTGTCATCTGACCAGCTGGTGCATCTTGAGAACCCCAATCTTTAAGACTTTTCATTTGCCCTTTAGCTGAATTTCTTTTTTTATATATGTTGTCTTTAATTGAAATGGGGGCTCCTTGAGTGGGGGTGTCTTATTTTTTTAATACAGGGTGTCTCAAAAGTCTTAGTTCACTGTTTAGTTTTAAAAGTTCAAAATTGTACTAAGGCTTTTGGGACACTATTTTTGTACTTATTGTATTAGTAGTGCTTGACAAATAGTTAAATGTTAAATATTTTTTCATTCATTCATTCAAACAAATGGTTTATTGAATAGTGGATTAGGGATAAAAAAGAAAAGGGAATTTTCTAGAATCAACCCATTGAAATTGTGACTTCCAGAAAGATAACTATCAATTATAGATTACACAAGGACTTACATGGATCCTATAGTGTCATTGATATGTTAGAGAATGCAGCTTCTGAGAATGTGCTATCAAAAATTCATCATCATATTAGATGAACCCTCCTGTGAAAAATTTTATCATTAAATCTACTAGGTTTTTTGATGGCATCTTTTACTTCATTTACTAAAAATATTTCTTCATCTGCTTTATGTTTCAGTCTGTTCACACTCACCATGCATCTCTCCTTCAACCTTTGGCAAAGAGGGCACTCTTTAATTCCTTTGGGTGTTTTTTGAATACTTTTTACCAAGTACTCTTTGGGTGGTCTTCAATTTTACTTCCTTGAACACTGCTATTTCATGGTTTGTAACCATTCAACAAGTTTGGAAGACCATAGGTATAAAAAATATGGCCTTTCTTTTAGGGAGAAGTTTGAAGTGATTAAAATAATTTTGCTATTTCCAAATGCAAGTTGCTCTATTGTCTATCTCTTCCATTATGGACTAAATTAATTATCCATTTTCAGTGTCCATCCCAGATTTATATATTAATAAATGCAATCTTTAGATTATACCTCCAAAGGAGTATCATTGTATTCAACTGGAGTCATTCTTTAAATAGCATATATTAAACTCTGAATTCTCTTTCTAACCCCACACTGATTAAAAGGTTAGATCCCAAAAGCAATGTTATTGCTTCTGTCAGAGTTCTAGGGAGAACCTTAGGGGTTGGAAGTTCCTTTAGCCTCATCATTCATATGCTATGTATTGCTCCAGATATCAATGCTAGTTGCTAATTCCCCCAATACATCTAACCAGTGAGCTAACTCCACTAGAACTAGACCATTTGTAATCTATTCAGTGTCATTTAACCAGTGAATAATATTGTAATATCATTTTGATGAGTTGCTCTTTCCCCAATATTAATTAACCAAGCAGCATAAATTAGATTTTACAAAGGAATATATAATAAGAAAATGTAGCAAGAATCAAAGTACAAAAACCTATGAAATTGAGGGGTTCACTTTCTTCTACTGCATGAGTTCTTGAGGAAAGTGGATCTAATGTGGTGATTCCCAACATTCTCTCCCACCAAATTCACTTGTGGGTGAGGCAGACACAATGGATGAACTGCTCCATTGCTTGTAGGACACAATGCCACTGGGTCAATTCTCTGCTTGGCTGAGCCAAGCAGTTTGCTTCTTGGGATTGATTCCTCATTGAATTTGGCTGCTGTGGCTACTGGCTGCTCTAGCTACATTTGCTGGATGTCTAATGGTTCTTTCAACCTTTCAAAATTTATAAAATTGTAACATGGTCCACTTCATCATGGAAATTATAAAAATAATAGAAATGGCAGTACCATGTACTCATGGTCAGTTGGTGCCTGGATGGAAGTGCTTCTCTCCCTCACTAATAGCCTTTCTTCTAACTCAAAAGCTTTCAAGGAGTTTTTTTTTTCTATTCATTGAAGTCTTTTGTATACATATTTAGTTTTGGTTTAGTAGCTAAAGAGTTTTCTGTCACCATACTATAAACTGACAAGAAACAATTAAAAGATACTTCTGCAGGTTTTGAAATGTCCATTATGTATTTCTTGAACTGGCTTGCCAAGTTTTCGAATGGATTGATATGAAAACAAAGCAAAACCAAACCAAACTAAACCATGGCATTTATGCTGTAAAACCTCACTGGCCAATGCCCTCATCATACTTATCTGTTTATTTTTATTTTCTGTGCTAATAGATTATGCTCTTTTGAGTGATTATAAATCTCATCAAGCCAGCTTTTTTGTAGTATTATGGGGCTATATGCAATCAGCATAATGTCACCTGCTGTCATTGATATGTTTGAGATTGCAGGATCATATGAAAAACCTTAACAAATATATGGAATCCTTGTTCAAATTGGTCTCTATTTTTTACCTCCCCCATTACAGTGGTAAAGACTTCTGGCAAGAAAATCTCTTTGTTTTGTATATCATTTAATGATCAGAGTATCATAAAACCAGATTTTATCTTTTATGTTATATCTTTAAATGAATCTTTTTTTATTTTGACTTATGTATGGAGATACCTTGCTAAAGAAATTTTTTATAATTAAGAAATAATGAGCAATATGGAATAATAAATTATCTATAGCTTTCAATTTTGTGATGATTTAAATGTTGAGAAAAGCAGAGAAATAAGAACAACTAACTATAAGTAGATGATATCTATACAGATGACACAATTGTGAAGGCATCAAGAAATTTATACATACACTATTTGAAGGTGATGAAAATATCAAAAACATGAAAAAACTAACTTTATGAATATCTCTATTCAAAAAACTCTCTGAATTATACAAAATTTCCATGAAAATCCATTAGTTCTTTATCTAATTATAGATAGCATTTTCCTTTCTTAGTCCATTGTGCTTCTGAGAAGAGCCTAGTCAGTCATAATTGATCACTATACAATAATGCTATTACTATATACCATGTTCTTTTGGTTCTGCTTGCCTCACTCAGTATCAACTCACATAAGTCTTTCCAGGTTTTTTTTTTCTTGAAATCTGACTGTTTTATCATTTCTTATTGCACCATACATTCAAATGATACAGCTTGATCAAGCATTTCCCCATTGATGGACATCTTAATTTCCAATATTTTACCATCACAAAAAGAGCTGCTCTAAATATTTTTTGCCCATGTAGGTCTTTTTCCCTTTATGTGTGATCTCTTTGGGATACAGACCTAGTAGTAGTAGTATTGTTAGATTGAAGGGTATGCACAGCTGGCATATTGCTAGGCCAAGTTCTTTTGTATTTTCCCCAATTAATTCCTTTAATTTTCTTGATCTTTAATTTTTCCAGTTGAATTTTGTGGGTTTTTTCCTACCTTTATCAGATAGTTATTGTTTGCTTATTTTGTTTTATTTTCGGCGATTTCAATGGTATGGCATTGAATAAGTAAATTAATTAAGACAGAATTGTCATTCTTATTATATTGGCAGTGGCCTCTCCATGTGCAATTGCTATTTTTTCCAATTGCTTTATTTGTGTCAAAAATGTTTTGTAATTATGTTCATATATAGTTCCTGGTTCTGTCTTGCAAGTATACCCCTAAGCATTTTATATTGCGTACAGTTATTTAAATGGAATTTTTCTATGTCTTGTTGTAATTTGTTGTTAATATAAAGAAATGCTGATGATTTATGTGGGTTTATCATATATTTTATAACTTTGATAAAGTTGGTAGTTATTTCTAATAACTTTTAGTTGATTCTCTAGGGCTCTCTAAGTGTACCATCATATCATCTGCAAATAGTGACAGTTTTGTTTTCTTGTTGCCTGCTCTAATTTCTTCAATTTCTTTTTCTTCTCTTATTTCTGTAGCTAACATTTTTTGGTATTACATAGTGATGATAATGAGGATCCTTTCTTCATCCCTGATCTTATTTGGAAGGCTTCTAGCTTATTTCCTTTACAGATAATGTTTGCTGATGATTTTGTATAAATATTGCTTATCATTTTAAAGAATGCTCCCTTTATTCCTCTGTGTTTTTAATAGGGATGGATCTTTATTTTGTCAAAAGCCTTTTTTGCATCTATTGAGATAATTAAATGCTTTCTATTAATTTTGTTATGAATATAATAAAATTGTTGATGGTTTTCCTAATATCGAATCAACCATGCATTCTTGCTATAAATCCCACCTGATCACAATACGTAATCATTGTGATATATTGCTATAATTACTTTACTAATATTTTGTTCAAAATTTTTGCATCAAAATTTGGAGCTATGCTCAAAGAGTTATCAAACAGTGCATACCCTTTGACCCAGCAGTGTTTCTACTGGGCCTATATCCCAAAGAGATTTTTAAGGAGGGAAAGGGACCCACATGTGCAAAAATGTTTGTGGCAGCCCTTTTTGTAGTGGCAAGAAACTGGAAATTGAAAAGATGCCCATCAATTGGAGAATGGCTGAATAAATTATGGTATATGAATGTTATGGAATATTATTGTTCTGTAAGAAATGACCAACAGGAGGATTTCAGAGAGGATTGGAGAGACTTGCATGAACTGATGCTGAGTGAAATCATTAGAACATTATACACAGCAACAAGACTATACGATGATCAATTTTGATGGACATGGTTCTCTTCAACAATGATGTGATTCAAACCAGTTGTGCTGCGATGAAGATAGTCATATACATTCAGAGAGAGGCCTGTGGGAACTGAGAGTGAACCACAACACAGCATTTTAACGCTTTCTGTGAATATTTCCATGCATTCTGTTTTCCTTCTTAGGTTGTTTTTTTTTCTTCTTCTCTTTCTAGATCTGATGTTTCTTGTGCAGTAAGATAACTGTATAGATATGTATACATGTATTGTACTTGTCATATAATTTATCCTATCTAGCATGTATTAGATTACCTGTCATCTAGGGGTGGGGGGTGGGGGGAAGGAAAGGAAAAGCTTGGGAAAAAAAAGTTTTTTTGCAAAGGTCAATGTTGAAAGGTCACTCATATGTTTTGCAAATAAAAAGCTTTATTAAAAAAAATTTAAAAAAATTAAAAAAAATTTTTGCATCAATATTCTTTAGGGAACTGATCCTGTAATTTTCATTTTCTGTTTTACCTCTTCTTGGTTAAGTATCAGTTATGGCATAAAAGGAGTTTGGGAGAAATCCTTTTTCACCTATTTTCCCAAATAGTTAAATAGTATTGGAATTAATTGTTCTTTAGATATTTGGTAGGATTCACTTGTGAACTCATCTGACCCTGGAAATTTTTTCCAAAGGAGTTCATTAATAGCTTGTTCAATTTCTTTTTCTAAAATGGGATTATTTTATTGTTCTGTAAGAAATGACCAACAGGAGGATTTCAGAGAGGAGAGACTTGCATGAACTGATGCTGAGTGAAATCAGCAGAACCAGGAGAACATTATACACAGCAACAAGACTATACGATGATCAATTTTGATGGACATGGTTCTCTTCAACAATGATGTAATTCAAACCAGTTGTGCTGCGATGAAGATAGTCATATACATCCAGAGAGAGGCCTGTGGGAACTGAGAGTGAACCACAACACAGCATTTTAACGCTTTCTGTGAATATTTCCATGCATTTTGTTTTCCTTCTTAGGTTGTTTTTTTTCTTCTTCTCTTTCTAGATCTGATGTTTCTTGTGCAGTAAGATAACTGTATAGATATGTATACATGTATTGTATTTGTCATATAATTTATCCTATTTAGCATGTATTAGATTACCTGTCATCTAGGGGTGGGGGGTGGGGGGAAGGAAAGGAAAAGCTTGGGAAAAAAAAGTTTTTTTGCAAAGGTCAATGTTGAAAGGTCACTCATGTTTTGTAAATAAAAAGCTTTATAAAAAAATGCTATGTTCAGATAAAGACTCTAGATACAGATGGAGACACATCGTATTTCATTTAGTTCATTTTCTCATAGCTTTTCTTTCTTTTGATCTTTTTCTTTTTTTCACAAATATGACATATAGAAATATGTTTTACATGATAGCACATGTATAAACTATATTAAACTGCCTAACATCTTCAGAAGAGGGGAACGGAGAAAAATTTAGAATTCAAAAATCTTATAAAAATAAATTAGACTATTGCCATCTAGGGGAGGAGGTGGAGTAAGGGGGGGGGGGGGGGAATTGAAGCACAAGGTTTTGCAAAGGTTATGTTGAAGAATTATCCATGCATATGTTTCGAAAAATAAAAAGCTTTATAAAAATGAAAAAAATAAAATAAATAAATAAATAAAATGGGATTATTTCCTGATCTGTTAATCTATGGTAATTTATATTTTCACATACACACATATGTCTGTATTTATTGATTTCAATCAGATTATCAAATTTATCTGCATATAATTGGGCAAAGTATTTCCTCCTAATTTCATTAGTGGTGATTTCACCCTTTTCACTTTTGATACTGGATATTTGGTTTCCTTCTTTATGTATAATAGCGTCTTTTAGCAAAATGTAGTTTGCTTCCTTATCTCTTTTAATTATGCTATTTTTGCTTTTACTTTATTTGGAAGCAGGATTGCTACCTGTGCTTTTTTTTTTATTCATCTGAAGCATAATAGATTCTACTCCAGCAGAATCTCTTACTCTTTGTATTTTTTTTTACTTCAACTCTATTTCTTATAAACTGTATGTTACAGGATACTCTTTTTTGATGCACTTTGCTATCTGTTTTAGTTTTATGGGACAGTTCATTCAAGTCACATTCACAATTATGATTACTACCTATGTATTAGCCTATATCTTATTCTTCCTTCTACTTGTCCTCTCTCTCCTTTTATGCTTTTTCTCCTCATGGGTGTTTTGCTTCTGTCTACCATCTTCTCTGATCTGCCCTCCCTTCTCTTAGGACCTACCCTTCTTCCCCTTTGCTTAATCTCCTCCTCTCCTATTCCCCTTTTGGGAATATTATTCCCTCTTTCAGTCAATACCAATATAATTAAGACCCAAGTGATGCTCATCACCCACCCTCCTATTTTTCTCTCCATTGTAACTGGTTGAATAAGTTATATTATATGAAAGTAAAGGAATATTATTGTTCTATAAGAAATGAACAGGCTGATTTCAGAAAAAGCCTGGAAAGATCTACATGAACTGATGCTGAATAGAGTGAGCAGAACAAGGAGAAAAAGCTAGCTTCAAGATTCTGTGATGATCACCTGTGATGGACTTGGTTCTCCTCAACAAGACAATTCCAATACACTTGGCATGAAAAAAATGCTAATAACATTCAGAGAGAGAATTATGGAGACTGTAGGTCAAAGCATAGTACTTTCACTTTTTTGTTTGTTTTTTCCTTTCTCATAGTTTTTGTTTCCTTTTGGTCTGATTTTTTTCTTGCACAAGATGACAAATATGGAAATATGTTTAGAAGGATAGCACATATTTAACCTATATCACATTGTATACTGTCTTGGGGAGGGGAGAGGTGAGGGAGGAAGGGAGAAATTTTTGAAAAACAAAGTTTGCAAAAATGAATGTTGAAAACTATCTTTACATGTATTTGGAAAAATACTATTAAAAAAAAGAAAGCTATTACAACAGAAATAATTCTGACCAATAGTTATAAATAATTATCTGAAGTATAAAACGGGTGGTTGAATGATTGCTAAAGATGCTTGTCACTGTGATGGATTAGAATCATTGCAGTCCAGGTTCAAGTGGGATTCTTTGTGGTTGTAAGGTTCTCCAAACATTTCTGTTTTAAGATTACATTATGCTGATTACATCAAGCCTCCAACCACTGCTGAGCCTTCTGAAAGAGAGCTGTAATCACTCAAAGGAATTTTCCATCCACAGAGATAAATAATTGCCCTGATTATGATATACATTTACCTGGATTTCTTTAGAGCTTGTTCATCAGTATGTATAGCTAGGAAACAAGTAGAGATGGACAATGAATTGTGTTCAGAGTTGAATAGGAAGAAGAGAATAGGATACACTTTTTCAGGAAATTGTAAAATCAATGTGCTAATCCAAAGCTTCCCCATGAAAGGAAAGCCTATCTTTTTTAATTCTACTAGTGCTGGTTTATGACAGCAAGATATGGAATTCAGTATTCTCCAAATAATTAAAAATGAATAACAGCTAGAAATCTTTGGATTGGCTTTCATTATAATCTGAACCTGTGATTTCATTGGTTTAGGGAACATTTATGGGGAAACTCCTTTAACTAAAGCTAATTGGCAGTTTATAATCCCAGAGTTCCCTTGAGCAAAACAAAGTTAAATCATATGCCCAGGATTACTCAGTATATATCAAAGGAAGGACTCCTAGCATTATCTATTATCTAACAATGCAACTCTATAGAAGTTTAGTTAATGCAAATCAGTTGTCATAATGAGACCAAAGAATCCTAAATATTGACTCTTAAGTAAATTAACCTGCTGACCAACTATAAAAATATGGCAGTCAACCTTTTGTATGAAATCATCATAAATTATGCTGATCTCTCTTCCTTCAATTATTTAAAATATTTTGTATTTTTTAAATAGTCAAAGTCTCCCTATACCTGTATGTTACCTACCCTATGATATTTTTAAGGTGTCATTTTTGAGAAGTCTTTCCTTTCACCCTCTTAAAATGTTTAAAAATTTTGATGATGTTTCTTTAAGAATTAGTCAAGTAATGGATATCTAGGTATTATAGTGCATAGAACACTGTTTCAGGAGTTAGGAGGACCTTAGCTTCAGACACTTGACACTAGCTCATAAACTAGGCTCATTCATAAACTAACAGTCATAGATGTAGAAATGGAAGGGAACTTAGGGGTTCCCCAAATCCCTTATTTTACAGAAGAGGAAACTAAATATCATGAAGACTAGAATACTTGTTTAAGGTGCTAAGTGATAGAAATTTAAATATTTTATTTCAAACTTTTCAAATATTTTTCCAGAGACAGAAGAAAACACCAAGAAAAATTCAATCTCTAAGCTAACTGGAATATTAAGTCTGAATTATTAATTTTGCCAATACAGAATGTAATCTTCATTATATATAGTGTGTGTCATTAAACTAAATACTTAATTTGGAAAGTTCAAATTTATGTTTTTGAAGATCTGGTAATGACATTTAAATTTGTTATTTCATAAATTATTTTTAGGAAAATAAAATATGTAAAGTTTCAGGTAAATGTCATGCTTAGGTAGAGGTAGACTATTTTAGTTATTTGTGAAAAAAAATAGATTTTTCTAATCTAAAAAATGGAAACTAACTCAGAATCCATCTAGTTTCATGTTTCCATTTTATAGATGAGGAAACTAAGGTACAGGGAGGTACCTCAGAGGTAGAATTTGAACTCGAGTTCTCTGATACCAAAATTAGTAGTCTCTTCATTTTAGAACACTGATTATCTTTATAGTATGTCTTAGTGTGAGAGCACTGATAGTCATAGAAAAAAGAAAATCATATAGGAAGAGCACTTCTTGCTCGATAAGATCTGAGGACAATGTAATTATTCTTACATTGAATAATTTCTATAACAGTTTATATATTTTCAAATTTCTAGAAAATAATATTATCTAAGAAATTGTGCTTTCCAAAATCTTTAGTAATCTATTTTCTCAATAATTGTATAATGAAAATACTTCTGTTTGATGTTTTATTGTTCTTGGCAAGCATATTAAAATGATGTAATTATTACTATAAAATAATCTTCAATTATTCCTAGTTATCTGCTACTTTTTTAGATGATTTATTGAATTTGCCTAAGGAAAACTAAATAATTGATCTCTTTATCACATCTTCATTTCTTTTGCCTTTAAATTTAATAAAATTAATTATGCCCAAGCAATATGAAAAGAAAAAAAAGTAAATTCTTTTTAGTTGTGGTGATCAACTCTTTCTTTGGCATTTTAAACAATTTTGCCCTTGGCTCTATGCTAAGTGCTTTATAATTAGTATCTCACTTGAGTTTGACAACAATCCTGGGAGGTGGTTGCTATTATTATCTTCATTTAACAGTTGAGGAAACTGAGGCAAAAGTGGTTAAATCCCAAAGTCTCACAGCTAATGTTTGGGATTCAAGTCTTTCTGACTCCAGATTAGTTACTCCATCCACAACTCTACCTAGATTATATGCTTCATACGTATTTAATTACATTCCAATTTCAAACCTGAATCATTGACTGGCTTGAGTTAGACCTGACCTAGAACAGTCATCATCCATTTTCAGGACTGGACTAGAATGACCTTGTGGTACATCTTGTGATTGAAATAAGAGAAAGGTTATTAGGTCTCCATTGAGGGTGATTTGGGTCAGTTACTGCAGTCTGACACCTTGTAGCTACTTACACTTTGGCAGCATTTAGAAATCCTATCAGTGAGATAAGAGGGTTTACAAAAGAACTAAAGATATGAGTTAGTATTCCCTGATTCTTGCTAACTTTTTTTTTTTTTAGTCAGATCACCAGAATAAGAAAAAGATATCTTTGATCACTAGAGATATACATGAATGCACTGTTAGCATGTAAAGGTTGTGTATTAAAGGTAAAGAAACAAGTTATGGTTTTAGTAACATTGGAAGTGAAAAGGATATTTATCTATCTATAGATAGGACTTATAGTCTACAAGTGGGAAATACAAGTTCTAATCCAGAGTCTTGATGGAAAATGTGAATTCCATTTGAATTGAGGGAAAGGAACAGGAGCAGCAGGAATGAGAATTACAACTGGAGTTCGTCCAGTGAGTAAGTGAACCTAAAACTCTCCTTATTACTAGCTAGAGTGGAGAAGGGAGTGATTTATTTCTTAGGGAGGAAAGAAGTAAGAAGGTAGACGAATTTTCATCAAGAAGGGACTTGGAGAACTGCAGAAACGTTGTATGATGAGTCACTGGGAAAGTGATTGGTGAAATTAGGATCCAATGGAACTACTGTGTAATTCCTCTAGGCTACAAAGTTTTATTGCCTTGAAAAATTCATAGAATGTCTATTCTCCAAAGATCATTGAATCAGGTAAGGCCCTCTAAGAGGATTGTTCATTGCCCTTTTTTAGATGTCTAAGATTTTGAATTGTGTATACTGGTTTTCATTAGGATGCTTCTTTTTCTGCGTGTTTGTCTGTAAAGGTCAGCAAAGGAATGGTGGAATTTGTAAAAAGTAAGGATTTGATAGACTAAATCCAAGCTGCTCCACTACCTTATTATCAGTCAGTGTCTGAAGCAATTAGAAAACACCTTCTGGTTAGAACTCTGCTTGATATCATCAGGTTTCAGCTATGGGCCTTATAGCCGATAATACCAGTGGTTATTTAGGAGCTATATTGTTGAGCAAAAAAAGTATATTCTCTTCCTCCTATACCTCCCCCCTCCACACACCAAACTATTCCTAAGACTCAGAGAGACTGTCTTGTTTCCCTCCTCCCATGAAAAAGCTCTCAGACATGCCATTATAAAAGTAGGTGGGGACTGGGTGACTCTACAGAGATAGAGAAGAGGGGTACAAGCAGATGCATGGAATTTACTTTCAACCCACCTACTACAGTTATAAAGCCAGTATGTTATTTCGCTTTTTTTCACTCTGAAGATCACCACTTTAGAGGCATCCTCGTAGACAACAGTACTTCAAGGGGAAGCTATTTTTGTACAAGAAACATGAAAAATATCCCTAATTTAAAATTTTTTTTAAAAAACTTTTTATTTGTAAAACATATGTATGGGTAATTCTTCAACACTGACCTTTACATAGCTTTCTGTTACAGATTTTTCCCCCTAGTCCCCACCCCTCCCCTAGATGGCAGGATATCCACTACATGTTAATTATGTTAAAATACTTGATAAATCGATTATATGTATATGTATTTCCACACTTATCATTGTTGTGCAAAAAAAATCGTGTCTACAAGAAAAAAAATCTGAGAAAGGAAACCCAATGCAAGCAAACATCAATAGAGATCTGGAAATGTTATGTTGTGGTCCACATTTCACATCCCTCTCTCTGGGTGTATATAGCCCTCTTTACTGAACAATTGTAAGTGGTTTGAAACATTTCATTGTTGAAGAGAGCCATGTCCATCAGAATTGATCATCATATGGTATTGTTGTTGCCATGTATGATGATCTTCTGATTCTGCTCATTTCACTCAGCATCAGTTCATGCAAGCCTCTCCAGGCCTCTCTGAAATCATCCTGCTGGTCATTTCTTATAGAAAAATAATATTCCATAACATTCATATACCATAAAAATATCCCTAATTTAAAATATATTTTCCACAGGGATATTTTGGCTAAATATAGGCTTGTTTACAACCAGCAAACCAAAAAAATGACTGTTGGAGAAGGAACAATAGATCCTGATTAGATCCATGAAGTGTTGTAGATCCATGATGGTTAGAGAGATTTAAGGAGGAGAGCAACCTAGTTGATTCTTTTTTTCATGTTCCTGAGTAACTATGGTTAATGTTCAAAACAATGACTTAGGAGATTAAGAAGAACTGGACATAAAGTTTGATTTTCTCTCCAAGAGGGAGGTTCCTAAGGGGAAGGGGAAATAATCACAGGAGGTCCCAATAATACAGAAATGGATTGGGAAGAAGGAAGAACAAGATGATCACCTGTACCTGAGAAACAATTGGGAAAGGGGCATAGTTAAATTTCAGATTTGTCTTTTTCCTTATCATCACCACCATAGATTTCATGATTGGCTTGTGGCACTGGGTTATGGTGGCAACTTAAACCATAGGAACATTGATGAATATTGATGAAAAAGAACAATGTCTTCCTGAAGATAGTGTAAATACTTGAGTACAATCCAGGGATATATTTCTTGTGCCTTAAGTTGAGAATATGATGCCATAAGTAGGGGCCAGGTAACATTTGTGGTCTGACCATGAGATGTCTACCAATGACCAAAACCAAGGAGGTATACTGGAAAAATCTTTGACCAGACTCTGCAATGACCTACTCAAAATCCTGATTTCTATACCTTTGAAGATCTAGAATAAGAAACTACCACAAGGAAGGAGGGGGAGTGTTGTTAGGTTTTAGCTATGCATAATAGGGAAATATAGTTGAAAGAAGGTGGGGAGATAGAAGTCCCCCCCAAAATAAGGTTATAAATAAATGGTGGAGAAAGTCCAAATACAAGCAGCTCCAGGTCCCACCAATTTTTTTTTTTTTTTTTTGATAATTGCCCAAGAAAACTTAAGGCTGACTTGTCATCCAACATTTAAATTTAAATGCAATTGCAAGGGCAGGGAAGGGGGAATGAACAATTACAAGTAGAAGGCTTGATAGTAGTCTGACTTGGTAAGACCATTACTATTTACAAGACTATTACTATCAGATCCATGAGGAGCCTTTGTAGAGTCTATAACTACTATATGCATCTAGTTTTTTTTTTTTTCTTTTTGCTGAGGCAATTGAGGTTAAGTGACTTGCCCAGGGTCACACAGCTAGGGAATGTTAAGTGTCTGAGATCACATTTGAACTCAGGTCCTCCTGACTTCAGGCTCTATCCACTCTATCCACTCTATCCACTGCGCCACCTAGCTGCCCCGAATCTAGTTTTTCTTCATGTATTCCTGATCTCTGAATCTTTTGACAATTCCTAGTAAAGACATAATTAGTAATATTGTAGTCTGAGAGTATTCTTTTTTTCACTAGATCCTGGACTTGAGGCCTAGGGTGAATTCACACTTGCAATAGAGAACTTACAAAAGAAGAGTCTTACATGCAATAGAAAAAAGGAAATACACAGAAATACATCTAGAAAGCATATCTAAGATTACTGATTCTCTTAATCAGTAATTGAAGGCAAAAATCTAAAAGTTACAGAGTTGAGGCAGCAAAAAACCCAAAACAATGAAACATAATTTTTAAAACTTTATTAAAGAAGATTGAAAAATAAATAAATCAGAATTGCAAAAGAATCCTCAAAAAAAAGGAATGCAGGAAATTCCTGATTTGTGGTATGATTGCAAAAAGCTAAGTACAATGACAGGAAATGATGATGATAGCTGTTGGAGGGGATGTGGGAAAACTGGGACACTGATACATTGTTGGTGGAACTGTGAACGGATCCAACCATTCTGGAGAGCAATTTGGAGCTATGCTCAAAAAGTTATCAAACAGTGCATACCCTTTGACCCAGCAGTATTTCTACTGGGCCTATATCCCAAAGAGATTTTAAAGGAGGGAAAGGGACCCACATGTGCCAAAATGTTTGTGGCAGCCCTTTTTGTAGTGGCAAGAAACTGGAAATTGAAAAGATGCCCATCAATTGGAGAATGGCTGAATAAATTATGGTATATGAATGTTATGGAATATTATTGTTCTGTAAGAAATGACCAACAGGGGCGGAGCCAAGATGGCAAACTGCGGACATGTTTCTCTGTGAACTCCCGGGACATTCCCTCAAACTCAGATAAAGTAAGCCTTCCAACTGGTTTCTAAGTGAGAGCAACTCCAAGCATTCGGACTACAACACACTTCTATCAAAGATCTACAGTGAAAGAACTCCGGAGAAGGTTAGCCTCAGGGGAAATCGGCCTCTGGTCACAATCAGACTCCAGCCGGGGCGGAAGTCAGGGCTGTGATAGAGGGGCGGATTTTGGGCACCCAGGAAGCCCCTGGGAGACGCCTGGGCCACTTTGCTCTGCTTGCGGGCAGGTGCTTTGGCAGATCTGCCTTTGGAAAAGGGTGGATCCAGACCAACTGAAAACGTGGTCCTAGTACAAATCTAGCCCGACCAGCCTCAGACCGGAAGTCAACTCGGCAAACTGCCCCAGGGCAAATACAAATCGTTGAAGTTTTCTCTGGTTTTGAACAATATCCCAACTTTAAATCATGAGCAAGAAGCAGAAGAGAGCTCTCACCATAGAAAGCTTTTACGG
>JAJPUD010002207.1:167476-190401 GCA_023553655.1 Myrmecobius fasciatus | reverse complement strand
TGGAAACTAGTGTGGAAGAAATTAGGGCTTGACCCACATCTAACACCACATACCAAGATAAGATCTAAATGGGTTCATGATCTGGATATAAAGAGTGATTTTGTAAACAAGTTAGAGGAACATAATATAGTTTACCTCTCAGACCTGTGGAGATGGAATAAATTTATGTCCAAAGAAGAACTGGAACTTTTAATTGAAAACCAGATAGATAACTTTGACTATATTAAGTTAAAAAGTTTTTGTACAAACAAAATCAATGCAGACAAGATTAGGAGGGAAGCAATAAATTGGGAAATCATCTTTACATTTAAGGGTTCTGATAAAGGTCTCATCTCTAAAATATATAGAGAATTGTCTCATATTTATAAAAATTCAAGCCATTCTCCAATCAATAAATGGTCAAAGGATATGAACAGACAATTTTCAGAGGATGAAATTAAAACTATTTATAGTCATATGAAAAGGTGCTCCAAATCACTATTGATCAGAGAAATGCAAATCAAGACAACCCTGAGATACAACTTCACACCTGTCAGATTGGCTAAAATGACAGGAAAAGTTAATGATGAATGTTGGAGGGGTTGTGGGAGGGCTGGGACACTGATGCATTGTTGGTGGAGCTGTGAACGGATACAGCCATTCTGGAGAACAATTTGGAGCTATGCTCAAAAAGTTATCAAACTGTGCATACCCTTTGACCCAGCAGCATTTCTATTGGGCCTATATCCCAAAGAAATCATAAAGGAAGGAAAAGGCCCCACATGTGCAAGAATGTTTGTGGCAGCCCTTTTTGTAGTGGCTAGAAACTGGAAATTGAATAGATGCCCTTCAATTGGAGAATGGCTGAATAAATTATGGTATATGAATATTATGGAATATTATTGTTCTGTAAGAAATGACCAGCAAGATGATTTCAGAGAGGCCTGGAGAGACTTACATGAACTGATGCTGAGTGAAATGAGCAGAACCAGGAGATCATTATACACGGCAACAACAGTACTATATGACGATCAATTCTGATAGACATGGCTCTCTTCAACAATGAAATGTTTCAAACCACCTCCAATTGTTCAGTGAAGAAAGCCATATACACCCAGAGAGAGGGATGCGAAATGTGGACCACAACATAACATTCTCATACTCCTTGATTGATGTTTGCTTACATTGTGTTTCCTTTATCTGATATATCGTTTGTGTAGATAAGATTTTTCTTGCACACCAATGATAAGTTTGGAAATATGTATACATATATTCGATTTGCCAATATTTTAACATAATTAACACGTAGTGGATATCCTGCCATCTAGGGGAGGGGTGGGGAGTTGGGGGGAAAAATTTGTAACGGAAAGCTATGTAAGGGTTATTGTTGAAGAATTACCCACACATATGTTATGCAAATAAAATAAAAATTTAAAAAAAATACAAAAAAAAATACAAAAAAAATGCTCATGGGTAGGACGAGCGAATATAATAAAAATGACAATACTACCCAAAAAAAAAAAAAAAAAAGAAATGACCAACAGGAGGATTTCAGAGAGGACTGGAGAGACTTGCATGAACTGATGCTGAGTGAAATCAGCAGAACCAGGAGAACATTATACACAGCAACAAGACTATACGATGATCAATTTTGATGGACATGGTTCTCTTCACCAATGATGTGATTCAAACCAATTGTGCTGTGATGAAGATAGTCATATACATCCAGAGAGAGGCCTGTGGGAACTGAGAGTGAACCACAACACAGCATTTTAACGGTTTCTGTGAATATTTCCATGCATTCTGTTTTCCTTCTTAGGTTGTTTTTTTTCTTCTTCTCTTTCTAGATCTGATGTTTCTTGTGCAGAAAGATAACTGTATAGATATGTATACATGTATTGTATTTGTCATATAATTTATCCTATCTAGCATGTATTAGATTACCTGTCATCTAGGGGTGAGGGGTGGGGGGAAGGAAAGGAAAAGCTTGGGGAAAAAAAAGTTTTTTTGCAAGGTCAATGTTGAAAGGTCACTCATATGTTTTGCAAATAAAAAGCTTTATTAAAAAAAAAAAAAAAGCTAAGTACAACAAAACCAGAAGTTTATTTGGATGAGAAACAGAAAGCTTGGGCACTGTTTATATAATGAACCATAGAATAATGATGTAAGTGGAAATTACTCTCTGTAAAACTAAAGAGTGGGAAGGTGAGATAAAATCTGTAATTATTGCCAAAAATGTTTCATGTTGGGATTCATGAATTATTAGCAAAACATTTCACTAGCTTCCTCTCAGACATAAGCTTTATCCTATCTTTCTTCACAGGAGAAATTATATATCTACTATCAAAAGATGAGAAGACCTATGACTCCTCCAAACATAGGTTAATTATATGTTTATTTTACATATGTAAAAATAGTTTTTATATGTATACATTATATAATATAAAAGTATACATATTATATAATTACTTATTGTATAAATATATCAATTATATAAAATGTATGTAAATTATAAAACTATTATATGTGTGTATTTATTTTATATATATTATATATAGTCTAAAATTTATCTACAAACATTTTTTAATAAACCAGGAGAAGTAAAGAGAAGATGCCCCAAACTCATGGGGCATGGGGCAATAATTTATTATTGATTCAATAATTGTTGAACAATCTGCCTGAAAGCACCATAACTTTTATATTGTCTTTTACACAGTACTCTTGTCTGTTATATTATCAGCATTTATTCATGTTATGAATTTTGCTAGATTCAAATATAATGAGAATGTTAAAGAATGAATAGAAAAAAATTTTAAATGAAAAGAAAAAATAAGTGAGAATGTTAAACATGAAAAAGCTTTAGCTTAAACTTAATTCCATGACTGATTCTCTTCAATAAAACTAGATGGCTTCCAAATTAAAGAGAGAACTGAATCAGAACATCTTAATCACTTCATGTGAGCTCCATCTTCTCAGATGATGGTGAGGAGTCTCCCTAGGTGATACCAACATTTTCCTTATTACAGGTCTGATCCTTCTGCAATCATGTTAATAGGTGATTACTGCTTTTTGCTAGCACTTTCATGCTTTCCAGGGCTTTTCAGTATTCTCAAGGTCCAAACTATAAGAAATAAAATACAAAAGGGAAGACAAGTCATACTGAATTACAAGCTGGACATTTGAGTCCATGTTCTACATGGGGAACAGAGACTAAAGGTCCCTAATCTTTCTGTTATTCCAGAATAGTGAAACACTCTTCCTTTTTCCACTTCCCAATAGAGTCACATCTGGTCAAGATGGTTTCTTCCAAAACAATTAACAATTGGTTATTGCTTCTTTTTCTTCCCGGTATGGCATTCTCCCTAATTAAAAAATTTTTTTCAAGTTGTGCACCCAATTTTGGAAATGGCAATCAACCCAGTGTTGAGTCATATATAGTTAGAAGCCGGCAAAGAATATCTGTGTATACTCAGGTTTCCATGTGGTTTTGCAAAGGGCAAGAATAGACTATCTGCTCATGTTCCTGGGTGAGGGGGATATGTGACAGAAGGTAAAAATATCTATCAGGTTATATCCAGGACTTTTATGAATAAACAAAAATACAAAAATAATAAATAAAGGAGGACAAATAATTGTATAGAGATTATTTTTTTCATGGTTAGACAGGGCAAGTATGATTTTAAAATGCCAATATTATTTAAATTAATTTATAGATTTGCTTCCATATTAATTAAACTACCAAGAAATGAAAGTTAATATGACACAATTTATTTTTAAATATACCCTGTCTGCTCTTGTAGTTACTGTTTTCCTATCCAAATATTCTTCATCAACTATCTATCTTTTTATAATATATTTTAGAATTGTCCTTGAAACCAAATTAAAGCTCACAGGCCTATATTTTTCAGGCTCTGTTCCCTTCTTGTTTTTGAAAACTAGGACGACAGTAACCATTTTCCAACATTGTGATACCTCTCACATGTTCTTTGATAATTCAAAGATTACTAATAGTGGCTTGGCAATCACATTTTCCCAGCTTTTCAAGACATAAGAATATCATTCTTCTGTGCTAGGTGATTTGAATTTATCAACAATAGCTAGTTGCTCTTCTAAAATCTCCTATTTATCTTATTAGTCATTTTGCTCCCTCATTTTCAGTGTAAAGGTCATTCTCTTTTACAGAGAAAATGGAAACAAAATTAAAATGAGCAGGTCCATATTTTCTCTGTTGTCAGTTTTTACTGTCTCATCCTTACCATATAAAGTTCTCCTCCCTCCTTTGATATCTTTTCCCCCCAATATAGATAAATGGTTTTTTTGTTTTCCTTAGTTTCCTGCATCAGCTTATCCTGAGTATTATTGGGTTTTGCCTTATTTTTACAAGAACAGGTCCACTTTTCGATTTATCTTTTGTTAACTGATATTTCTTAGTCAACAGGTTATTCAGTTATTAAGTGCTTACTACATGATAGGTATTGTGCTAAGAATTTGGGATTCAAAGCATTTGGCAAGCAAAATAAAACCAAATCATAATTCCTGACCTTAAGGAACATCTATTCTAATAGTGGAGATCATGTATAAATGATCTAGATACAATACACAAAAACTTTCTAAAGGTAGAATTACTATGAAGTTCCTTAAACATGTTCATTTGGATCAAGAGGCCATGTTGTGATTCCATAATGGTTACCTAGGTGTTTTCCATCCTTTCATTTTGAGGAAGACCATTGACATCATGGGATAAGCTCTTGATTTGCTCATGAATTAGATTTAAACAAGGCAGAGTTTCACAAAGTCTTCATTCTTACTCTCTTCCAGTCATTGAAGTCCAGTGGCAAACCAAAAGTCATCATGATGGTGATGTCCCGGGATGCATCTCTGATGTCTGTCCAAGCTCTAAGCATTCCATGGAATCTACTTTAGCTGCCTTCATGGGCACTGGAACAGATTGTTCTCCTCATTCCAATCTGTCAGCAGAAGCGTTTACATGCTTGGAGAAGATCTCTCCATATCTCACCAATGGCCTGTTGGACATTCTCAACCTCAACCTCTCTCTCTCTCTCTCTCTCTCTCTCTCTCTCTCTCTCTCTCTCTCTCTCTGTCTCTGTGTGTGTGTGTGTGTGTGTGTGTCTCTCTCTCTCTGTCTCTCTGTCTCCATATATATATATATATATATATATATATTTTGCTGAGGCAATTGGGGTTAAGTGATTTGCCCAGGGTTCACAGCTAGGACGCGTTAAGTGTCTGAGACTAGATTTGAACTCAGGTCCTCCTGACTTCAGGGCTGGTGCTCTATCCACTGTGCCACCTAGCTGCCCCAATCCTCAACCTATTTTAGCAAGTTTGGTGAGATGGTTTTTTACCATGGCATTCATGCTATAGCATCTTGGAGCCACAGGTGAGAGTTGGGTGAAAGGGAACACTAAAGCTAAATGAGAATCCATGGAAAAGGCTAACCAAGTACTATAATTATAATTTCTCATTTAGAGTATTAGTGTCTCTGACTATCTTGACTTAGATACTAAAAAAAAGTCTTACAATTTTTTGTTGTAAGAAGGGAAGAGAACTTTATATAATATGGATGGGATGGTAAAAAAAAAATAACAACAGAGAAAAGGTGGACCCTGCTAATTTTTATTTCGCTTCTATTTTCTCTGAAATAGAAAATGACCTTCCACAGGAAGCCTTTGCCAGCCCCTCTTATTTCCAATATTGTCCCTCTGTTAATTGTTTCTTAACTAATGAATTATTTCTTACTAGTGAAAATAAACAATAACTAGTTAAAATGTATTCACAAATTTCCAAACTGCTGCTAAACTAAAATAAACTCTCTGGTATGAAATCCTTAAACCAAAAAGAAAAAAACCCCTCCAAAAGTAGATTTTAAAGTATTAGAGTTGGTAGGTATATGTTAATCAAGATAAAGACAATCTGACCTTTATCATAGTTAATGGCTGTCTTATTTTCCTGGCATTTACCATCACAATCTTTGACCAAAGGTTAGAAAGCCAGCCTCAGAGTCAGGAAGCTATGGTTTCAATTTTACACATATACATGTGCACTCACACATAACCCCCACACACCACATGTATGTGGATATGCATGCTACACATGTATGTGTAGGTGTGTTACATGTGTGTTGTGTGTACACACATGCATTTATACATATATATATATATATATATATATATTTATAATATAAGTTATTTTAAAGGGAAGACTTTTGCAGCTGTGGGGACTAGAAACCATCTCCTATAGAAGAAAGTAATTAAGTTGTATTGAAGGAAGCCAGGTAGTAAAGATGCATTGGTAAAGGGATATAGTATTCCAGGTATTGGGGACAGCTAATCTAAAGTCATAGGGATGCTCAATGCAGTATTTTGTTTAAATTCCAAGTAGACAAGTGTAGCAGGATTGTAGAGTATGTGGAAGGAAGGCTAAATGTATGAGAAAAAGTGAGATTATATAGAAATAGAAGAGTTTGTATTTAAAAGGGATAATAGGGAACCATTGGAATTTATTGAGCTGGAATTGAGGGGAATGAGAAAGACATGATAAGAACTGAGCTTTAGAAAAATCACTTTAGCAATTGAGTGAAGGATGGAAATCAGTGGAGAGAGACAAGGTGAGACTAATTAAGAGACTATTATACAATAAATGATGAGTTTTTTTTTCAAAGTTTGTGGTTATGTGAGTAAAAGATGCTATGAAGATAGAAATAGTAAGTATAAGTGGAGGAGTTGAGGAAAACCAATGCTGTGAGCCTTAATGACTGAGAAGTTTGTGGTATCCTTAATAATAATAGGTGAGTTTGGGATGAGAAATGGTTTGGAGGAAATTACAGAACTAGAACAGAATAGTAGTCACAAAAACTTAGAGAAAAAAGACTATCCAAAAAGAGAAGAGGAACCAAAGGTTCAAAGGCTGAAGAGAGTTAGAGAATGAGGACTGAAAAAAAGGCCATTAGATTTAGTAACTAAGAAATGATTGATAACTTTGTACAGATCAATTTCATTTGAATGGTGAAGTCAAAAGTCAAACTATAGAATACTTTGAATATAATGAAAATACAAGTATAGATTGCTTTTTTTAAAAGTTTATATAAGAAGGAGAAAAGAAATATACAATGATGGGGATGATCAGATTTCATCCTACAAAATCTCAGTGATATCTGTAAAGACAAATTTTTCTCCCTGTCTTAGGATGTCTAGTTTCACTTGTTTATTTTCTAAACTTTTGATATTTTGTAGAGGCACTTGAGACCATGGAAAGGAAAATAGAATTGTTCTGCCTTTATAAATCATCTTATTTTTCTTTGAAAAGGTATTATAATGCTATTTTCAAAGTAGTGATGTTGTTTAGGTTTTTTTTTCAGTATTGTCCAACTCTTCATGACATCATTTTAAGGATTTCTTGGCAAATATACTGAAGTCGTTTGCCACTTCCTTTTCTGGCTCTTTTTACAGGTAAGGAAACTGAGGCAAAGAGGATTAAATTACTTGCCCAGGGTTGCACAGCTAATAAGTGTTTAAGGTTAGATTTGATGTCGGGCCTCCAGGCCTGACACTCTATTCCCTGTGCCTTCTAGCATTCTTGTGTAGTAATTCAGATTAGTTCAATTGCTATTTTGTTATAAATGAAGTTAGCAATTGTTTTGCCATTTGAAGGAAAAAAATGTTAATTATGAATTCATAATAAAGTTCTGGGTATTCATGTGGGGTTTAAGAGCGTATATCTACAAACTATATTTGTAAACAAAGTAAAGTAACAGATAATTTTCAATTAAAATTGGATCACAGAAAGTTAGGGTTCTAAGAGATCTCACAGATCAGTTCATTCAACTTTTTCATTGTATAAATAAGGAAACTACATTTCAGAATGTTGAAGTGTCCAAGGTCACAGAAGTATTATTCATGTTTCTGTTAGAACAAGTCTGCTTTCGTATAATTAACTTTTGTTGGCTATCTAGTTCCCCTCAATGAAATTTGCTTCAGCTTGCTTGACTTTGATTAGGTAGGATTGGACCCAGAGTTCTAAAAGTACTGTTCTCAGGAATTTGGAAAGCTTGCTTAGATAGTTTTCACTGGGTCATGATGACATGGACCACTGAACAATAGAGGTCTATTTAGTTCTTAGAGAAAGGAGTTAACAAATCACATGACAATCCCTTTTTTTATTTCCACCAGCACTACCTGCCTTCTCTATAGTCAAAGAATTTCTTCTAATAGAGTTAAATGAAGCAAATTTATGTGGTAAAATTTATTTTTCCTCCAAAATGCTCTCTACTTTGAGCGATACCAATCTGGCAAACACTAGCTTAATCAATATGCAATTGTGTTTTAAATGTGCTAATATTTATACTATAAAGAAAAAACCAAAAATTATATAAATTTCATGCCTCCAAATGCATTAGTGATATTGATATTAATAGCAGAAACATTCAAGGGAGAGGAAAGTGTAAAGAAATGGAGATCTTAGAGAAAGTAGGAGAATTTTCTAAGTGTAAGCAAAACAGCCTTCTTGGTGCCTTGTCCTGAATTTTGTGCCAGGAATGGATCTATCTACCTAAGGAAATTCTCTGGGTAAAACAAAATTAGTTTTAAAGCTATGAAGTAAATGTTTAAATGACTGTGAAAAAAAATGAATTTTAAATGGAAAACAAAGCCCCTTTCTTCAATAACAAAAGATCTTTAATTTTGGGCTAGACATAAAAATGAAAGTAATTTGTAAAGCGAAACGGAGGATATTTATAAAATATAGATTCATATGTTAAATTGTTTTACATTAAATTAAGGAGTGAGACCTTTTACTTATCTTTCTAAGTAGAGTTTGCAACCCAAGATGGTGGGCCTCAACACATTGTAGTAAAGTCACTTTTATATGCTGAATGCCTCATTGTATGAATGAGGAAGGAGTATTAAAGTTTAAGGGGCATAGAACCTTAGATTTACACAATTCCAGGGACACAGCAGAATGTTACTTAGGGCAACTCAATAACAGGGCTTCTTTTTACAGCCCACATTGGGGTTTGTATTTAATTCATCACACATGGAAATGAATAAGATTCCTCTCCAAGGGGTTTTGTTATATTGGTGGGATATATAATAAAGAATTTGTCAGTAGTTTTAGGCAACTGAATTATGTTCACATCTAAGCTAGTCTTTAAAATGTGTGTGTGTGTGTGTGTGAGAGAGAGAGAGACAAAGAGAGACAGAGAGACAGAGACAGAGAGAGACAGAGACAGAGAGAGAGAAAAAGAGACAGACAGAGACAGAGACAGAGAGACACAGAGAGACAGAGAGACAAAAAGAGAGAGAGAGAAAGAAAGAGAGAGAGAGAGAAGGAGGGAGGGAAGGACAGAACCATTGTCCACAATTCAGTTTAGGAAATCTTGTTACTTTATTTGGTAAAATGGGTGTTTGATAGCCCTTTCAGCATGAGTTCACTTCATGACCTCTTTGCAAATAAGCACTATAGTAATGTAACATTAGCTAAAACTTTGCAGGCAAAAAAAAAAAGTTATCTAGTTGCTAGAGGAGGCACTATCTACAGTATTAAAGAAGTAAGAACAATGGGGCAAATGACCTTAAATTACTTATAATAGAATGCTTTCTAAGACTAAATAGACAATTTATTTCTAACTTCAAGGTGAGCAATTCATACATTATTTTTCCACAAAAATATCATAACACAGGTTAAAAGAAACACATTCAAGGGACTTTATGAATCTGTCATTTTATAACTCACTTTGGTAATGCATTTATTTCTATAAGCCTTCATTCCTCTATTAGTGGAAAGGAACAAGAGCTGTTCCTGAAAAGAGATCTTTGAGGGACGCTAAGAGTCTGAGACCTGAGTCTGAGACGCTGAGACCTGAGTCTCAGTCTCTGTTCCACCTGATTTCTTCCCCAATCCTTCCCATACTGGGAGGTGGATGGTCTAGTGAACAATATATTGGAATATCAAAATAATTGCATTCAAGATGCCGATAGTATCTCCCAGTTTGAAATGTTCAGTAATAGTTCATGATGTGACACTAGAACTCTGGAAAGAGACTAGTGCTAAATATATAGATGTTAATTAAAAGATGAAATATTTTATATAATGACAATAAATCATTTAAAAAGCTTTTTAATTTAATATTTAGTGAAGACAGTAGTGTAGTCATTTAGCCTTAAGTTTAACAACTCATACATAATTGGAATATCCTATAAAAATTAATCCAATGACACTACTTAGCACTTATCTATCAGCAAATAGTTTATACCAGTCTGCTAACCTACCAGGTATAATTATAGATCATGTCTATTTAGGTGGCACAATGGATAGAAGCTGGACCTGGAGTGAAGAATACTTGAATTTTAACTTCATTTCAGATGTTTACTAGCCATGTGTCTCTGGGCAAGTCGTTTAACCACCTTCTGCCTTTTTCCTTCTCTGTAAAATGGGAATAAATGATAGCATATCTCGAGGGGCTGTTATAAGTATTAAATGAAGTAATACTTGTAAAGTCTTTTGCAAACGTTAAAGAGCTATGTAAATGCTAGCTATTATAATTATTAGACATATTCCTAGAAAGTAAATTAGATAACGAAGTTCTTTGTACATATTTTCATGATTCTTTAAAATTACAAAAAAGTATTTATAAGATTAGACCTCAGAAATAGCTAAAAGTTAGAATAATGACTTAGAAAATAATCATTCATTATTTTAATTATTGTTATATCAGTAAGTAAATAACTTAGCTCCCTCCTCTTGCTATCATCATGAAGATAAAGGTGTTTCTGGGCCATTCATACATTCATCAGTACTTTTCCAGAAAGTGGTTGGGGGAACTCAGTTCAATTCTACAATCAGCTCTGGGATGCTCCCTACAGGCACATCAACTGTGATCCATGGAATATTCTCTTTTTGATTCATAGTACAGCTAGGAAGAAAATAATTCAAAACAGAAAACTAAAATATTTGTTTATTTGTTTATTCATATAATTTCAGATAGAAATATTTTTGAACTGAAACTAGATCTTAAAAGGTCTCACAAAAAATTTGCCAGTTTTCATTATTAGAGCCTACCTAAAATATATTTAAAGAGTAAAGGGGAAGATTTTGGGAAGATAGTAGAGTAGGTCAGAAATTTTCAAGTTCTTCAGATTTTCCTCTCAAGTAGAACAGATTTGTGGCTCACAAAGAACATAGACTAATGAAAAACAAAGAAAACTTGGGATAGAACAGGGGATCTCCTGTGTGTGTGTGCAAACAACTTCAGTATAGCTCCACAGAAACAGCATATGGGGAACTCTGGGGCTAGCTGGGTTTGGCTGGAGTCACAGCCAGAACCACAGGAACTTTCACTTTCTGGTCTACTCCTTATGAAATTTGAAATCCTTCTATTTCATTGGATGACTATTTTTTTTCCTTTGAAGTATTATGCTTAATTTCACAAAAGTAATTGATCCTTTGTTGTAGTCTCACATCCTTTGTCTTCTAAAATATCATGTTCCATGATCTCTGGTCCTTTAATGAGGAGGGGGCTAAATCCTGTGTAATCCTGATATTTAAATTGTCTCTTTCTAGCCACTTGTAGTATTTTTTTCCTTGATGTGATACTTCTGAAATTTTTGTTATGTTTCTTGGAGTTTTAATTTTTTCCTGAGGTGATCACTAGATTTTTTTCAATGGCCATTTTGCCCTCTGCTTCTAGAACATCAAGGTTGTTTTCCTTAATAATTTCTTGAAAAATGCTGTCCAGGTCCTTCTTTTGATCATAGTTTTCAGATGGATTAATGATTCTAATATTGTCTCTCCTAGATTTATTTTCCATGTTAATTTCTCATGAAGTATTTTACATTTTCTTCTTTGAATTTGTTTAATTGATTCTTAATGTATCTTTAGTTTCTACTTGCCTGATTCTAAATTTTAAGTTGTTGTTTTCCTCAATTAGCCTTCATAGTCTTTTTTCCATTTGGCCAATTGCACTCTTTAAAGAGTTGTTTTCTTAAGTGGATTTTTTCATTTGGCCACTTCTTTTTAAGAAGTTTTCAAATTTATCAACTCCTTTTTTCACAATTCTCTCGGTTCATTCTCATTTTTTTTCAATTTTTCTCCTATCTTTCTTCTGTCATTTTTTATCTCTTTTTTGAGTTCTTCCATGAGTTATTTTTGGACTTGAGGCTACTTTCCACTTATTTTGGGGATTTTGCCCATAGATATTTTGATATTGTCCTCTTCTTAATTTGTGTCTTCCCTCTCACCATAGTGAGATTGGTCAGATTTTTCTGTCTCTGTCTCTGTCTCTCTCTTACTTTTACTCTTACTCTTGTTTTTATACTCACTCTGTCTGTCCCAACTCCATCCCCCCCTTTTTCCTTTCTTTTAAATTTGAACTCTGCTCCCATTTGAAAGGGGTACAGTTTCTGACATACTGTTCAGGCCCTTGCTTTTTTTACTTGCTGGACTGATGTTTCCCTGAGACCCATAGAGGACCTAGGTCTCTGGTGCCATGTTGAAGGGATGGGATGTGGAGTGGCTGGTAATGCTGGCAACTGTAAATTCTGATAATTTAAGTGATGCTGAGATGGGGTCTCATGTCTCATGTGTTTTGAGAGTAGATAGGTGTGTTTCCTCATGACTATACTGTAGCACATGGTGATTGGGTTCTGGAGGATGCCTCTTTGCCTAGAACTGTGTTGAGGCATGTAGAGGTCTGGCTATTGGAAGATGCCTCTTTGGCTGGAGCTACCCCAAAGTATGTGGTGATTTCTGGAATTGAAGTCTGTCATCTTCCCTTGTTTTTGCCAAGGCAGGTGGGATCCTAGAGTTGATATTCACCTGCCACACTGGGGCTTAGGATCTCCTGATGGTTTGCTGAGGTGGAATTGTTTTATGGTTGGCTGGAGGTGAATGTTGGAGAATTATAGAAATTCACTTATTACTCTGCCATCTTGACTCCCAGAAGTAGAATCCAGGAAGGCATTTTACATAAACGATTAATAAAATTTAAAAGTGGAAAGAAATGAAAAGAGAACATAATATAGGATGTAGACGAGCTGTAGGAAGTATAAAGTGTTAAAAGTTGAAAGATCATTAGCCCAAGAACCCTCACTTTATAGATGAGGAAGATACTACTTACTGAACATCATATCCATAGTATGTACTAGAGCTAAGACTATAACCAAGGTCTCCTGATTCACATCGTTACCATTTATCTCTAGATACTACCTACATTCCCCATCATAGTTTCCCCCTTTACAGGGAACTATCACTTATAAATGAAAATTTAATGGGGGTGGGGGAAGCAATTCAGCCAAAAAAAATCAGATATATGCAATACTTTATATCCACGGTCTGCAAAGGAGACTACCTCTTTATATCAACTCTTTGAGGTCAGCCTTGGTCATTAATAATCATAGCATTTAAATTTTGTTATTTTGTTATTTCTGTCCTTTGTACTTGCATTGTTATAGTACTTGTATATATTGTTCCCTTGTATAGTCTTTTGATTTGAATCAGTTCAAGCTTTTCTATATTCATCATTCCCTATGGATGCACTTTATGCCTTTCTGTAGTCATCATTTCTTACAGAATAGTAATACCCAAGCATATTCATGTGCCTTGACATAGCCATTTTGCAATTGATAGAAATCTACTTTACTTCTAGTTTTTAGTTACTATAAAAAATGCTGCTATAAATATTTGGAGTATACAATTACGTTTTTTAAACACTGACCTCCTTAGAGTATATGCAAAGGGAAGTCTCATTGAAAATAGTTGTGAAATGCATGAAATATCTTGGAGTAAATTTACCATAATATGACCAACACTTATATACCTATAATTACAAGATAGTACTTAAAGAAAAAGATAACTGGAAGGACATGTCTGGGTTGTGCCAACATAATAAAAACAATGATATTATGTAAATTAGCTGACAGTTTTACTGTTACACTAATCAAGGTACCAAGGGAAAACTTTATAAAGTTAAACAAAACAATAACAAAATCATTTTGGAAGAACAAAAAAAGGAATAATGAAAAAAGAATGTGAAGAAAATAACATTTTCATACTTCAAATAATATAATAAAACAATAATGAATGAAACAATTTGTTACTGGTTAAAATGTTAAAATAAGGTCTGGAAGCATTTAGCTAAGGAAAAATGTAGCAAATATTTCCAGTAAAAGACTGATCCAGGATATAAGTAATTAAACAAAATTTATAAGATCCAAAGTTAATCTCCCAAAGATAAATGATTACAGGATATGAACAAACATTTTTTTTCCAAAGGGATTATATGAAAGAATATTCCATTTCAGCAAAGTTTTAATTCCCATACAAGGAATAGTCAATATTGAAGAGATTGTGGGAGTATAGGTCCTGTTTGTGAAGCCATGAAGTAGTCCAACTATTTTGAAAAGTAATTTGGAATTATGCTTAAAAAAGTGGTAAAAATTTCTATCCCTTTTGACATAAATATTTCCATTGTTAGTCACATAAGTAAAAATAGATTAATGGCCAGGATATTTCTTAGCCTTTCTTCTATTTATATTCATACAATTCTCAACAAAAGTCAGTAGACATTGATTGTAATGCTCACTTATAACTTAGTACCAACTTCTTCCTTATAAATTATTTTATGAACATTTTGAGCAGAACACATTAAAACATGTGAGTACATTGAAGTATGTGATTAGTTTCCTTTGTTGCTTCATTAAAAAGGGAAGTATGTAGGAAAGTCAAGAAATCATTTATCCCATAGCTTGTTCTTGACTATTCTAGATTCTCTAATTATCCTAGAGAAAGCCAGTAGCTTGATTTTAGAATCTCTGAATGCAGTCTTCTATAATTTGATTTCTTTAGTTATTTTAATATGTTACTTCAGATTACTTCCATATCAGAATGTTATTGCTGTTAAGGAACCTCAGAGACCATCTAGTTCTCTTTTCTCTTCAGAAATTCTCTAGTGGGACTTTTGGGTAGAACAAACACCTCTTAACAAAACTATTCCTTCAAGAATGGGAAAAAAGAGAACAAGACTAAATAATGATTAAGAAACCCAAGAAGAAATTCATTATGTGTATTTTCAGTCCAAATTAAAGCTCAAAGAAATATCTAGAAACCTGAAGGCACTAGGGAATGGATCAAACCAGAAAAGCCTGGCTCCAGAAGTGTCAAGGATGGAAAACTTCCAAGATGGGGATCAGGGACACCTGGAGTTTGACGCTATGTTGCTCTGACTACAATCCAGGGTCAGATGATTGCAAAACTGGACAGCAGCAATCAGATTATGCTCTAGAGCTGTGAAAGTTTATAATGTACTGGCCCGAATTACTCCTGGAGTCCCTAAAGAGCAAAGTATTCAGTATTTTCAGGAAATAGTGGTAGGACTTCAGATAATACACAACAGTACTAAATATTATTCCTTACATATGCATAGTTTGACACAAAGTCCCAATTCAGGAAGTAAGATTACAGTAAAAAGAAAACATCAAAAGTTTTGTTTTTTAATGTTGTAGATATAAGGATGCTTAAGGCGTAAACTTAAAAAAAGTAAATAAGTCCACAATATCTATAAGGAAAGCCTCAACCAAAAACATGTCTATAAGGTCAACTAGAATTTCTGGGGAAAATAAAGAAAGGGCTTTAAAATAATAATATAATAAAATTATAGGTCTAGAGGGAAGAATTGGATTAACAAGTAGCTTAAGAAAATATAAAACCTTACCCCATTAACGTATTCCATGAAAATTGCAATGGACCAAATAGAAATAAAATACTCCATGAGACTATAAGACATAATAAAACAAAAGGAAAAGATTGAAAAATTGAAGAATCTCCTTAAAGATTAAAAAAAAAACGCTGGACACGGTTAAGGAGAGAAAATCTAAGAAATTAGCAGGGTATCTGAAAAATATGAACACAGAAAAAACTTGGATATCTAAAAATCTAGAAAGGAAAACTGTGCATACCTATTAAAACCAGAGGGAAAAGTGAAAATAGAAAGAATCCAAAGTTGCCTCTTAAAATTCTAAAATGAAAGGTCACAGGCATGTCATAGAATACAGAAGTAAAAGATAGATGAAACTATACCAACATGAAGAAATGGAGGAAGAAGCGTGTGTCACATGAATCTCACTTTCATTTGAATCAAAGGAAGAGTAGAATACACAGAATTTAATATAGAAATATTTTGAATAAAATCAAGAAACAGGAGAAAACTAGGAGAAAGGAAGAGAGATTCCATGGAAAGAGAGATTTGGGGAAGAATTAGTAATGAGTAAAACAAATCCAGTTCTGGAGGGTGTAAGCATTTAAAAAGAGTTTAAAAGGAAAGAAAGAGTAAAAAAAAAACAAAAAAAAACCTGTGATTAGGGACTGGGCAAGGGAAAAGAGGAGCAGTGGGATCAAAATAGATGACATTAATTACAGATCACAAATATTGGACAGACTCTTACCTCATTGTTGTCATCTTTATAGAAAACTTCTATTGCATTGAATGAGATAATTTCTGAAGTTGTTTCTAGATTTAACAGAATTCAATTTTTTTTAGCATTGGTTGAAAGTTGCCATATAAAAATATTTTCCAATATTTACTGGCTGCTAGGTCAAAATCTGAATATTAAAAAGAGACATAAAGTTTTAGTCCCTGACCTTGGTACTATGTTATAGAAGCACATAGGAGTAGTGAGAGAAATATAACTAATGATTCTAGGTAGAACATGGTTTAATCCAAGATGAGCACCTTATACAATATGGATGTATTCATGATTTTTTTAAGGATCTATTATGATTCTCAAATCAAGTAATGTAGTGAAAATGATGGGTTTTTGTGCCTCAAACAGTGGGAAATAATGAGAGGTATATATTCTTGGAAATAGTCCTCATATACAGAAGTTCCCCCCACCCTACTTCCCTCATCACAAATACAAACATACATAGTATTTATACAATGGCACAGTATGAAATAAAAATATTTTTTGATAATTTTTTTCTGGTAGTTTTCTAATGCGCCTAGAATTTGCCACAGCAAATGGTAAGTTGCATATTTGAAAAAGAAACTATTTTTTCTCAAATATTGTTTCTTTCAAGCACATTTTAGCCAAAGAAAGAAGAGAAAAGGGTATAAGAAATATCAGTTACACAAGAAAATCTATCCTTTGCCTAATAGACTAAAGAAATTGTTTAGGTACAGTTTATACTTTAATTTAAAAACAAAAGCCAAAGTGGTCATCAAAACCATTTGGTACTGGCTAAGAAATAGAGTAGTAAATCAATGGAATAGGATAGGATCACAGGACAAGCTAGGCAATAACTATGATAATCTAATGTTTGATAAACCCAAAGACCCCAGCTTTTGGGATAAGTACTCACTATTTGACAAAAACTGCTGGGAAAATTGGAAACTAGTATGGAAGAAATGAGGGCTTGACCCACACCTAAAACCACATACCAAGCTAAGATCTAAATGGGTTCATGATTTAGATATAAAGAGTGATATTATAAACAAATTAGAACAATGTAGGATGGTTTACCTCTCAGACCTGTGGAGGACGAAGGAATTTGTGACCAAAGAAGAACTAGAGATCGTCATTAATCACAAAATAGATAATTTTGACTATATAAAGTTAAAAAGAACTGGAGCTCTTAGTTGAACACCAGATAGATAATTTTGATTATATTAAGTTAAAAAGTTTTTGTATAAATAAAACTAGTGCAGACAAGATTAGGAGGGAAGCAATAAATTGGAAAGTCATCTTTACATTTAAGGGTTCTGATAAAGACCTCATTTCTAAAATATATTGAGACTTGACTCATATTTATAAGAATTCAAGCCACTCTCCAATAGATAAATAGTCAAAGGATATGAACAGACAATTTTCACACGATGAAATTAAAACTATTTCTAGTTATATGAAAAGGTGCTCCAAATCACTATTGATCAGAGAAATGCAAATTAAGACAACTCTGAGATACCACTACACACCTGTCAGATTGGCTAAAATGACAGGAAAAGATAATGACAAATGTTGGAGATGTGTGAAAACTGGGACACTTATGCATTGTTGGTGGAATTGTAAACGAATCCAACCATTCTGGAGAGCAATTTGGAACTATGCTCAAAAAGTTATCAAATTGTGCATACCCTGTGACCCAGCAGTGTTTCTACTGGACTTATATCCCAAAGAGATCTTAAAGGAGGGAAAGGGACCCACATGTGCAAAAATAGTTGTGGCAGCCCTTTTTGTAGTGGCTAGAAACTGGAAACTGAAAGAATGCCCATCAATTGGAGAATGGCTGAATAAATTATGGTACATGAATGTTATGGAATATTATTGTTCTGTTAGAAACGACCAGCAGGACGATTTCAGAGAGGCCTGGAGAGACTTGCATGAACTGATGCTGGGTGAAATGAGCAGAACCAGATCATTATACACGGCAACAACAATACTATATGATGATCAATTCTGATGGACATGGCTCTCTTCAACAATGAAATGTTTCAAACCAGTTCCAATTGTTCAGTGAAGAAAGCCATATACACCCAGAGAGAGGGATATGAAATGTGGACCACAACATAACATTTTCATGCTCTCTATTGATGTTTGCTTGCATTGTGTTTCCTTTATCAGATTTTTTTTTCTTGTAGATCTGATTTTTCCTGTACAGCAAGATAATTGTATAAATATGTACACATATGTTCGATTTGTTAAGGATTTTAACATAATTAACATATAATGGACTTCCCGCCATCTAGGGGAGTGGTGGGTACTGGGGGGGGGAATTTGTAGCGGAAAGCTTTGTAAGGTCAATGTTGAAAAATGACTCATACATATGTTTTGCAAATAAAAAGCTTTAATAAAAAATAGAAAAAAAAAAACAAAAACAAAAAATAAAAAAAGCCACAACACTTTCTGATCTTTTCAGGGTGAGTTTTTTTGTCAGATGAGTTAGCTCTAGTTCTTTTTAATTGCAATTTTGATTTGCATGTGTTACTTATGAACTATCACTATGCCTTTTTTGTGAATTGGTATTACTTTGTTTCTTGGAGTAACATCATAGAATCATACAATAATAAAACCCAGAAAGAATCTTTGAAATAATTTAATTTGACTTCCTCATTTTACTATTAAGGACATCGAGACTTAGAAGAGTTAAGTGACTCTTTTCTAGGTCATATGACTAGTTGGCTCCAGAGCTAGTACTATAAGGAAGGTCTCCTGATTCTCAGTTCAATATTATTTCCATTATTCTAACACTTCTGAGTGTTTTTTCAGGGGGTGTCTTTTTTTCCTGGTGATTAAAACCTATTACCTGAGGGAAGGTGTGAGGGAAGGTACATGCAAAGATTTTTCAACTTATCTAATTGAAAAAAAAAGAGACAATCACATAGGCTACAGCTGCAGTGTAATTAGGGAGTTGCTGCAGCTGCTGTAATTTTTTTTTACCTTGCCTGTTCTGGTGACATACCATACTACTGCCCTGCTATGTCCCTAAAGTTTCCTTTCGAATAAAAACTTGGGAGTCTTAAAAATGAATGAAATAGTGGAATCAGGTAGAGGCAAGCTGATAGGCTTCTTAAGTTCCTAGTACCATTACTATTCTATACATACCACTTTCTCATTTCAAGGGTGGAAATCTCATGTTATATGAGGAAATAAGTTAGCTGGTAATAGGCAGACAAATTCAAGTGATCAGCTATTGATTATATACAGACATGTACATCTATGTATATCATATGTTTACATACATATTTATGTGGCCATGTATCATGTTATATATGTATACAAACATATCTCCGTGTAATATAGAAACATATACACACATACATCTACATAGATGCACATATGTATATATGTATACATGCATATGAAGTGTCTCAGACCTGTTAAAATATTGTGATTTTGATTGCTGTCTCCTTTTGGGTTTTATAATTTTTATAATTTACAATGAAATATGAATTCTTAACCACCTAAGTTACTTTCCCAATTTTCACCTTCTCCAATTCAATGTGTTCCCTTGTGCACTTCTACAAGGGACAGGATGCTTACTCCCCACATCTTTAAAGAATACAAGTACTTGGGTTCCTTCCGGGGGTGGAGCCATGGTGGCGGAGATCAGACAGGATTCTCTGTAACCTCCTCTAACCTCCCCTCAAACCAACAAAATATGAAGCCTCTAGACTGATTCTGAAGCAAAAAAATCCACAATATCCAGAGAACAACACGATTCTAGAAGAAGATACTCTGGAAGAACCTCAAAACAGGTCTGTTTTAATGGGGCAGGGGGTGGCCTACTGAACCCAGACTGCAGCACAGGGAGACCGGGGCAGGGAGCGGGAGCAGGGAGCTGGAACAGGAGTCAGAACAGGAGTGGGAGCGTTGTGCTTTTCACACACCTGGGAGTCTTCTGCGAGCCTCTTGGAACAATTTGTCCTGATTGTGGGCAGGTGGTTTGGAGGGTCTGCCTTTTGAGGGGGATAGATTGTGAACCATGGAACCCCTGATGAGCATCGTAACTAGCTGCCATTACACAGCACCTTAAAGCAATCAATCAAACAACAGGTCTGATAAGCACCAGAAATAATTCAATCAGCGGAGCTGCCCAGCCCCTGACATAATTCAATCAGCAGAACTGCCCAGTTCCTGAAATAACTCAATCAGCAGAACTGCCCCAGGGCAAATTAAAGCAGCTGTCCCACCTTTGCCCTAAACAGACCTCACACCTTTAAAAAAAATGAATAAAAAACCAAAAAGAGCTCTCACCATAGACAACTTTTATGGAGAGAGGGAAGAACAGACCTCAAATCCTGAGGTCCCTAAAGGTAAAGCAACTCCAGAAAAAGCCCCAAAGAGAGACATAAATTGGTCTCCATGTCACAAGGCTTTCTTTGAAGATTGCATAAAAAATCTTAAAAGAGAGTTAGAAGAAACATGGGGAAACGAAATGAGATCACTGCAAAATAAAATAGAAAAAATGGAAAAAGAATGCAGTGAACAAAAAAATGTAATTGGTCAATTGCAAAAGGAACTAAAAACAGTAACTGAAGAAAATAAGACATTAAAAATTAGAATCGAACAATTGGAAATGAATGACTCATCAAGACTTCAAGAATCAGTTGAACAAAAACAAAAAAATGAAAAGATAGAGAAAAACATGAAATATCTCCTAGGAAAAACAACTGACCTGGAAAATAGATCTAGGAGAGACAATCTAAGGATTATAGGGCTTCCTGAAAGCCATGATGAAAAAAAGAACCTGGACACTATATTCCAGGAAATCATAAAAGAAAACTGCCCTGATATTTTACACCCAGAAGGCAAAATACTCCTTGAAACAATCCACCAATCACCTCCTGAAAGAAACCCAAAAATTAAGTCCCCCAGAAATATCGTGGCTAAATTCCAGAACTATCATACCAAGGAAAAGATATTACAAGAAGCCAGAAAGAAACAATTTAAATATCGGGGAGCTACAATTAGGATCACACAGGACCTAGCAGCTTCTACTTTGAAGGATCGAAGGGCCTGGAATCAGATATTCCGAAGGGCAAAGGAACTTGGATTACAGCCAAGAATAAGTTACCCAGCTAGAATGAGCATTATCTTCCAGGGAAGAAGATGGTCTTTCAATGATATAGGAGAATTTCACCTATTTCTACTGAAAAGACCAGAACTGAACAAAAAATTTGATCTACAAACACAGAAAACAAGAGAAACATAAAAAGGTAACAAGAAAAAATAACTCTTGAGAACTATATTTATGTTATAGATACTTATAGAATGAGGGTTGATTTTATGAATTGATTATTGCATTATGATTATGATATGATTACTGTGATTTTATGATTATTATCGTATGATTACTGTGATTTTATGATTATTATTATATGTTTATTGTGATTTTATGAATCTTATGATATGATAAACTGAAAAAGAAATTAGAGGTAGAAAAGGGATAACACTGGAAGAAGAGGAAAAGGAGGCAAAATAAGGGAAATTACATCTCATGTAGAGGCAAAGAAAACCTATAATGATTGAGGGGAGAAAAGGGAGGGGAATGAGAATTGGGTTAATCTCCATCTCATCAGATTTGGCTCAGAGGGAATAATAGACGTACTTATAAGGAAACTGGAGGGAAAGGGGGGAAAAAGGGGGTGGGTTGGGCTCTAAAGGGGAAGGATTGTTTGAGGGAAGTGGTTTTCAAAAGCAAAATAGTAGGGAGGAGGGAAAGGGGATAAGAAAGAGAAAAGCATAAGTTAGGGTAAATAAGATGACAGGAAATACAGAATTAGTTATTTTAACTGTGAATGTGAATGGAATGAACTCTCCCTTAAAGCAGAAGCAGATAGCAGAGTGGATTAAAAACCAGAATCCAACAATATGTTGTATACAAGAAACACATCTAAAACATAGAGATACATACAGGGTGAAGGTAAAAGGCTGGAGCAGAATCTATTATGCTTCAGGTGAACAAAAAAAAGCAGGGGTAGCAATCCTGATGTCAGACCAAGTAAAAGCAAAGATAGACTTCATTAAAAGAGAAAAGAAGGAAATTATATCTTCCTAAAGGGTACCATAGATGATGAAGCAATATCAATACTAAACATATATGCACCAAGTGGTATAGCATGGAAATTCCTAGAGGAAAAGTTCAGAGAGATGCAAGAAGAAATAGACAGCAAAACTATAATAGTGGGGGATCTCAACCTCCCTCTCTCAGAACTTGATAAATCAAACCACAAAATAAATAAGAAAGAAGTTAAGGAGGTAAACAAAATGTTAGAAAAGTTAGGTATGATAGATCTTTGGAGGAAATTAAATGGAGACAGAAAGGAGTTTACTTTTTTCTCAGCAGTCCATGGAACTTATACAAAAATTGACCATGTGCTAGGACACAAAAACCTCAAAATCAAATGCAGGAAGGCAGAAATAATAAATGCATTTTTT
>JAJPUD010002207.1:84097-162476 GCA_023553655.1 Myrmecobius fasciatus | reverse complement strand
AAAAAAAAAATTTTTTTTTTTTTTTTTTTTTTTTGCAAAGGTCAATGTTGAAAAGTCACTCATATGTTTTGCAAATAAAAAGCTTATTAAAAAAAATAAATAACTCGGTAAAAAGTGAAAAAAAAAGAATACAAGTACTTGGCCTTTCTATATTCTTTGAACTGATCATAATCATGAATCCTCTTTTATATTTCTTCTCTCTAGTTAGAATGGAAACTTTTTGAGATCCTTGATGGTTCCATTTTCTTAGGTTTTTTAAGTAATCTTGAGTGGCTGGAAGAATGGTGTTGCCATCAAAAAAAATGTGAAATTTTGGAATTGAAATCTGTGGGCACATATAATAGGGAGATAAAATGAGTTCAATTTTTGTTGAGTTGAATTTAGGAAGCCCATGAGATATCCATAGTGTGTATGTATATATGTAATTAATATATGTGTGTATGCATGCATATCCAGTGGCAGGCAGTAATAAGAATTTTTTTTTTGTTTTTCTAATTGATCATTGCATTGTTCACAGTTACTTTTATTCTCTCAAACCTTCTCTTCTCTCTTTGAACCTCCCACATCATTCTTCTCAGCAGCAAATCTTGTCTCATATTTCACTGAAAATATAAAAGCTATTCACCATGAATACCCTCTTCTTCCATATTCTACAACTCAAAATTGATTGTCATCATCTGTCTATTCTTTCCTCCTTTAGTCCAGTTGCTAATGCAGAAGTTGCCCTTCTCAATCTCTGCATGTACTCTTGGTCATATGATTTACCATCTCTTTTAGAAAATTGATTCATAAGCATCCTTTCACTTCCTCCCTATGTACCGACTCTTTCTTTGGTGCCCATAAATATTGCCAGATTTTTACCATTTGTAAAATGGTGACCCTACTATCCCCTCTAATCATTCTATGTCTTTTTAAACCTTTTTCCCTTTATTACTAACTTCTACAAGAATCTATATGCACTTATTGCATTCTCTTTTCTTCTCTGCT
Organism: Myrmecobius fasciatus; assembly: GCA_023553655.1. Lineage (NCBI taxonomy): Eukaryota > Metazoa > Chordata > Mammalia > Dasyuromorphia > Myrmecobiidae > Myrmecobius > Myrmecobius fasciatus. Next base: position 161,489 of record JAJPUD010002207.1, on the reverse strand, counting down.
TTCAATTCTCAATGCCTTGCAGATTGGCTTCCAATCTTATCACTCAAATGAAATTTCTCTTTAAAGATAATCATTGCTTGATTTCAAAATCTTATAACTTTTATTCATTTCTTAGATGTTTTGAGGGGCAGTTAGATGGCAGAGTAGCTAGTCAGTCTGGTCAGAAAGACCTGAGTTCAAATCCAACCTCAGACATTTATCCCTAGTTAATTCTCTGATCAGAAAACTTAATTCTGTTTGTCTCAGTTTCCTCATCTTGTAAAATGATATAAAGAAAGAAAAAGCAAACCCTTCCAGTATCTTTGCCAAAGGGTCATGAAGAGAACAACTGAAACAACTAAACAACAATGGCAGAAATCCCTTTTGGTCTCTCCTTAGCATTTGTTGTCATTGTACATCTTTCCTCATGGAAATTCTTCCTGTTTTCTCTTGATTCTTCTCCATTTGATCCCTTTTATTTGTATCATTATTCATATTCAGCATTTTACTAGTACTATGTTTTGGGCCTCCTCTTTATTTTTTTGCTGTTGTTTAAAATTCAATTTTATTTAATTTTTCAAATTTGCATTCACTCCTTTCCACCTCTGATTCTCCAGTTGGGAAAGCAAGAAAAAATAAAGTATGTATAGTCTAGGAAAACAAATCCCCACACTGATCATGTCAAATAAATAAATAAATAAATATATATACATATATATGTATCTATGTATGTATACACACACATATGCACAGACACACTCTCATCTCTCTATTTGGAGATGCATTAGCATGTCTTATCATTTGAACTGATTTGTCATTGCATTAATCAGTTACAAAAGCTTTCAAGTTGTTTATTACAATATGTTGTTACTGCAAAAATTGTTCTCCTGGTTCTGCTCAATTCACTTTGTATTACTACTTAGAAGTCTGCCCAGGTTTCTCTAAAATCATCACTTTCAACCATTCCCTTACAGCACCAAAGCATAACATCATATTCATATATCAAAACATGGTCAGCTATTTCTTGATGGACATTACATCAGTTTCCAATTCTTTGTCACTTTGAATAGAGCTGCTATAAATATTTTTAAACTTGTAGGTCTTTTTCTCCTTTCTTTAATCTCTTTGGAATATAGATATAATCGAGAAATGACTCAGTCAAAGGGTATCCAAATTTTAATAGTTTTTTTGGGCAAAGTTTCAGATTGCTTTCCAGAATGCCTGAACCATTTCACTGTTCCATTAATGGTGCATTAGAGTACCTGTTTTCCCACAATTTTCCCAGTATTTGTTATTTAGCTTTTTCAAGTTTGCTGATCTCATGGTTGCTCAGTGGGGCTTTAGAGTTGTTTTTATTTGTGTTTATTTAATCATTAGTGATTTAGAGCATTTTTTCATATACCTATTGAAAGAGCAGATAGGTTCACCTGAAAACTATTTATTCATATCCTTTGACCATCTACTAGTTGGGAAAAGGTTTTTATTTTTAACATTTTTTCATTTAATTTTTATTTAATTTTATTTGTTTTATTTTTCATAAGTCCTCAATGACATCTTCTGTGTTTTACATGATTAGTTATTACTAGTATCCTTTCTTTTCCATTCCCAGAAAGAGCCATTCCATGTGAAAAATAATATCATTTTTAAAGAGGGAGAAAAAAACACAATTGATGAATATATTGAAGAAAATTGTTTAAGTGCAATGTGTAACATTTTGTACACAAGGGTAGGTTAAGGCTATCTTTTTATATTTTTCTTCTTTTAAGTTCTATTTAATGTTTATAAATTAGTTACATTCATTTTTTATTTCTTGGTATGTAGCTGTTTCCTCCTCCCCTTCCAATTCTATTGTTGTAGTTATTGTATATATTGTTTTCTTGTTTCTGCTTACTTTATTCTTCCTCGTTCATGTAAAATTTTGCATTTTTCTCTGCATTCAACACATACACAATTTCATATATCACAGTAATATTCCATTGTACCACAATTTGTTTAATCATGCCTCAAATAATCGACACCTATTTTATTTCCAATTCATTTCTATGGGAAAAACTATTATTATAAATATTTTAGCATCTATGGAGACTTAATTCTTATTGATAGTTTCCTGTGAGTATAAGCCTAGCAATGGAGTCTTTGGTTCAGTGGTTATAAATATCTTAGTCACTTTTTTTTCATAATTCCAAATTGCTTTTCAAAATAATTATACTAATTCATAATTCCTCCAGCAATGCATTAGAGTGCCTATCATTCCACAAACTCTCCCAAATAGACTATTTCCATTTTGTGTTATCTTTACAATTTGCAGAATGCAAAGTAAAACGTTGGATTTACATTTACATTACTTTATATTTATCTTATTGTTTGTGATTTTGGAATATTCTTTCATGTCATTGATAATTCTTTGCAATTTATCTTTTGAGAAAAGTTTGTTCATATTCTTTGACTAATTATGTATTGGAAAATAATTTAATTTTATATGTATTTATAATTTATAATTATAGTTGCTTAAAATTATGGTAGTATAGTATACATAGTACATATATCATATATAATTACAATTATATATATATTCTAATTCACATAATATATTCTTTTATTATGTCTTGTATATTAGACATGACCTGATGAAGACTCATCTTCCTGATTTCAAATCTGGCCTTAGACATTTCCTAGCTATGACCCTGGGCAAGTCACTCAACTCTAAGTTTCATCATCTGTAAAATGAGCTGGAGAAGGAAATGGCAAACCATGCTAATATCTCTGCCAAGAAAACCCTAAATGGAGTTTTGAAAAGGTGGATGTAACTGAAATGATTCCATAATATATCTTGGATACCAAACCCATATCAGAGAAATGTGATACAAAGTTTTTATTTTTCAGCACTTCCTTTCTTATTCTAAGTACATTAATTGTGTCTATGCAAAAGATTTTCCATTTCATATAATTAAAATTATCTATTTATCTTTTAAAATTACCTCTATCTCTTATTTGGCTAAGAATACATGCTACCTAATGTTTATGTAACTTATATTGCTTTCTCCAAAGTTACTAATGATCCTTAAATTTCTAACTTTTATTACAGTTTCTCAATTCTCATTTTTCTTGGTCTATTTGCAGCCTTTTTCATTGTTGATCATTTTATTCTTCAGGATAGCCTCTCCTCTCTGGGTTTTCTTGATGTTACTTTCTTTTAGTTTTCCTAGCGCTCTGATTGCTCCTTTTCTTTCCTCCTTGGTTTATCATTCTATCCTACTCATAACTGTGAAATGTATACTTTTAATTTTATTAAAGTTTGATTATTAAAATTAAGTAGGAGAATCTACTTATAATATATTATTGAATATGACTACATCTTTGGTAATTTTTGTCTTTCCCCCCTTATTTTTCTCTATTATTACTTTCTGACTTTCTGGTTCTTTCCCCCTGGCGGTAGTTTTCTTGGAAGTTGAATCTCAAAGAGTTACAACCTCCTTTCCCACTAAGCAGTTCATGGTACACAAATCCAGATTTTTGTCCCAAGTAACTTTTGGGTGGGACAGAACTATCCCCAGATGTATTCTGAATGGTTTTCCTCAGGTTTAGTAGAGAGCAACCTCCCATCCCCCATAATACATACACTGTTTTTTGTCCCAAAGTCCTATGCCCATCTAGCATGACACCAGTAGTTCAGGCAGCTGCCCTACTGGTGCTATAGTTTTAATTTTCATATTTTGGGTCTTTGAGATTGGGAAGAGGAATGGGTGGCTGTGGATTTGAGCTCTATTGAGATATACTGAGATATACTATATGAGATATACTGGTTGGCTATCTGTTCTGGTCTGAGCAGAATTTTGTATCAAGGATCAGACCCTGGTACTACAAAGGGGACAGGAAGACAAAGGTTGGGTTTTGTTTTGATTATGTGTGAGCAGACTAGTGTAGACTAGCTGCTGGTAACATGAGGCATGAGGGAGGTGTGATGAAGGAGCTCACTGTAGAAATCCGTCCATGGGTGGATTTGTCGGGCTTTACTGGCTTCTGTATTCTGGATGTCCTAAATCATGGAAACAGATGAAGGTATTTTGTCTTTAAGACATAATTTTTATTTTGGAGAGGTTTGAGTGGTTGAGGGAAAAGATCAATACAGATTTAGAAATGCTGAATTTGAAACATCTATGGAAAATTCAGGTTGAAAAGTTGGAGGTGTGCAAGTGGGGCTTCAGAGAGAGATTTGGGCTGAATCTGAAAAGAGATGATGAACTCCTGGGAGCAGATGAGGTCACCAAGGGAAACAGTATAGTGAGAGAAGTGACAGAAGTCAGTGGAGACTCCAAATAGCATGATATGGATGATGAACCTAATAAGGAGAACAAGAAAGGAAAAGAGAGCATCAAGAGAAAAGAGTGGTCAACAGTATCAAAAGTTGCAGATAAGTCATGAAAACTGAGTGAAGAATAAGTCATAAGAATTGGCAATTAAAACATTATTAGTAACTTTGGAGAAAGCAGTACATAATGAATAAACATTAAGTAGTATATCAAACTGAGGAGGCAAAAACACATTTAAGGGGCTTATAAGTTTTAACCAATGTAATGCAGAATTCATAAGTTTATAAAAATGGCTCTGATTCACAAAAAAAAAGTTTTTGACAAAGCTCTTTTTCCTCTAAGGGAGTTCAGATATTTCATTCTGGGGGAGAGACAAAGAATAATAAAGCAGGGGGAAAAGAGTAAAGACTACTATCCTATTCTAATCTGACTATAATAGGTCAAATTTATAAAACTATGGAGTTTCAACAAAAAAAAATAAATACATGGTCTTAAGTGACTTTCTTTGAAATAAAATTCTATATGTTGGATGAGAGGTCTCAATAACTAATGAAATATGCAATTAAAAATAATATAACTTTTTAAATAATCAGCAGGTGGCACATATTTTATAAATTGAGTGTCAGACTCCAACTTTAATGAAATATGATCCACTTCAATCCAGCACATGGCATATATTTTGAATTATTAATTCTATTTGGTCATTAAATTCTGAAAATATTTCTATTATTTCTGTGATGTTTGGATGCACTGACGTAGTCTGTACTCTGTTTATATCAATATACTTGCCTATATTCCCTGAACAAATCTGGGTGAAGTACAGAATCTCTCTATATATATATTCACATATATACATATACATGATACTTATATTAGCAGCATTAACCTATCTAATACATCAATCAATCAACACTTATTGAGTGCTGGGTGTACTTGATATAAAGGCAGATAAAATAGTTTGTCTTTCTCTCAATGAGCTTACATAATATAGAAGCAAATGTTGATATTTGCAAATAAGCTTAAATATATTTGATAGTACCTGTGAATATTTTTTTTTGCATATGAACATAGATTTGGTTATAATGAAACCACAGGAAAAAATTTTATATACACACATATAGATGTATAGAAATAATGTACGTATCGAATTATTCCAACCTTCTTTCTCTCAAGTAATTTTCCCATATATTGTTTCAAATCTCAATAAACTTTTTGGTTTCCCTTAAAACCAAAGGAGAAGCATAATGTTAAGCTTAATGTAGCAAAGGAAGCAGTTTTTTTAGCTGATCTAACCATGTTAGCCTAAAAGAAAACTATATTTTATGGTATTTTACCACTGGTTACGTCTTGCTTTGTTTCTTGGATCAGTCCCACTGCAATAATTACTTCTGCGTTTTTCATATGGAAAGCGAGATATGGATGACATTTGAAAAGCAATGTGTCATCTAAGCAAAGCAGTAACTTAGCAAAGAGTTCAGCAAAAAAATTATTTCTTATATAAAAATTACTCATTTTTATAAAAGCCGTGTGAAATATATATTTATTTCAAGTAAGATTCATAAGCCCTTATATTTTCTGTTGAAGTGACTACTTGAAAAAGAATTTGTCTCTAGCCTATTGAGTGAAAAACTTGTTACTGAGCTAAAACAAATTGAAATATACGATTTCTTTCATTTATATAACACTTTTAAGATTTGAAGAGCAACTTTTACACATCTCATCTGAGTCTTAGAATAACACACTGAAATAAATGTTATTATTTTATATACAAGAAAATTGATGTTGCTGTATGAACTTTCTCTGAATTTTTCATATTTCATGATAGGTTAACCTTTATTATTTAAATCATTCATCCCTAGTCCATGGGAGACATTATTAACTCCTCTGTACCTTGTTATATTTTGTTATGGATACTAGCAGCAAAATCAACAGTCTAGAACCAGTAAACTACCAGCCTACTACTATATTTTTTACAAGAATATATTTGGTTACTTACAGGGCCCCAGAGGATTTTGAGTCATATTTAAAGCTGCTTTCAGGAAAGTGGGTTAGAGTGAGAAGTAGTTCTAGAAATCACTGAAATATATTCTTAATCCATAGAGTAAACAATGACAATATGACACCTTTGCACCTACCCCATACTTTGGAAATTATCATAATCAAATGAAAAAATAAAGGTAAATCAATCTGTGAAATTTAGAAAACAGACCACTTGATGAAACATAACTCCACTAAGATATGTGAAGTGCTGACAGACTGTTATATAACCTTTAATTTATTTTAATAAAGCTAGAAGGGCAGATGTCATAGCTGTTCCTGGAAATCTTTTTGGGATTTCCCGGATATGTTCCCATTAAATGAAAAAAAAGTACCTACTATATTGTGCAACATATAACTGACTAATTTATATTATGTTACCTCTCATAGCTGACTCAGGTTCAGTTGTTATAAAAGGGATTCAGACTCAGCTAAGCAGCATGTAAGAGTCATATGCAAACAAGCTTCTGGATGCAGGACATCCAACAGCCTCAGGAAGGTCACATAGGTCAAGCTGATTACCTCCTCCAGCTTTGGCAAGCCAAGGGCTCAGCTGGGTTACCCAAGTTCACAACAAGCTACTGACAAGAGACAGCATTGCTTACTCATTACTAGATCAGCAAGGGACTGTCTGGGTCTTCAGTTAACTCTTCTATGCCCTGTTTTTGAGGGAGATTTCCTAGTAAATTTCCTGCCTTACAGAAATTCAGGATATGCTCATAGATTTAATAGGAAGCAACTGTGTAAAGTTTGAATCAGTTTCTTTCCAGAGATGACTATGCACAGCAAGAACTTGTCTCTTCAAAGTAAATGGAGGTAAAATCATTTTAGAAACACCTAACTGAAAGCAACAAAATTAACTTAAATTTCTTACAATTTGATGAATGAAGCACATTATATGAAAACATATGTAAACAAATATAATTTCAGAATGAAAGGGAATGTTCCAAAATATGGTTCCAAGTCTTTATTTATTAAAAACTATTGATATGTTTTGAAATACTTAAATTTCTTATGCCATCTTTTGTCACTTGAAAACACATTCTCTCATTTTATCCATGTAAAATTGGACTTAGAAAAAAATCAATCACTGTATAATAAATATAAGACAAGTAGGAATAGTATAAATTATTAATAGGGGTCACCTAAGAGACTCTAAATGATAAACTTTCAAAGACCTAATTTGTTTTTTTTCTGATGCACTATAATTTTTTTAAAAGGGCTTTTTTTTTGGTTTTTCTAAATACATGCAAAGGTTGTTTTCAACATTCACTTTTGCAAAACCTTGTGTTTCAATTTTTTTCACCCTCTCTCTGCCCTTTCTCCTCCCTTAGACAGCAAGCAATCTGATATAGGTTAAAAATATGATACACTATAATTCAAAGAAATAATAAAAATAACTCATGTTAATATAGCACTTTATAGATTGTAAACTGCTTTCCACGCTGCAACCTTGTCAGGCAGAGTGCAAGTATTACTATCCTCATTTTATAGAAGGAGAAACTGAATTATGTTAAAGGTTAAGTCAGATTTCAGGATCATATAAACAAAACTTTCTATGATCCTCACAAGCTCTCAAATCTCTCCAAAAAAGAAATTACAGGCCAAAATTAAAACAACTTCATTTCTATCCCTGCTCTGTAATACGCAGAAACAAGAGAAGATTTTTAAAAATACAAAACAATCGCACATACCCAAAACCTATGAAGTGAAGCTCAATTATCCTGAGCTCACAAAGTACCAATCTTCTACTTTCCATCCTACTAACAGAGAAGATAAACTAGCAAATCCAAAAATTCAGCACAAGCTTTTAGTAAAATCCATTCTGAGATGAGTCTTCCCACCTTCTAGGACTATGAAGTTCTAGGCTCCAGGCTGTATACATTTGCATTGGTCACAATAGCTTCATGAAAACCTCAGCTTTTTAGAAGAGAAAGGTGGAAGCAAGTCCTCAAAACCAGGGCTGAACTGTCCAGACAATTAAGAAACAGAAGGCATGGGACAGGATACCCAGACAGGATGCTTTTTGTTGTGGAGAATGTGCAGCATTACCTTAAGCCGCTGGCCTTGCTGAGATGTGGTCTTGAGGGGATTGGGACTTGAAAAGTCTATTTGTTTTTCCTGGGGGGGGGGGTTATTCTTGAAAACAACTGGCTCCTGGGGGAGTGGGACCTCATAAAGGAGGAGATTTTGAGACAAATAAAGAAAATGTTAACCAAGGGAAATTATAGATTAACAGTAGTTGCATAACAGGAGATAAGATGGGAAATGGGTCCTACCATGGGGCAGTATCCTTTCTGATACTTGAGGTAATCATCATTATTCTGGGTAAGGCACAATGGAAAAGGGAATCCACAGGATAAATTGTATAAGGCAGTAGGAAAATAAACCTCCTACAGTGGATAATTTGAAAGTTTTTATTACAAGAGGAAAACAGAAGAAAGAGACTGATGAGATAATTATAGGAGTCATGAATCAGATAAAGAACATCTAAAGTAGAAAGAAAAAAATAATGGATAATAAAGAGAGCAAAAGAAATTCTTTTTAGATAGGAGCACAAAAATGAATTTTTAAAAAATGGAAGATGGCAGATTAGGGGCAGCTCAACATTTCTCTCCAAACAACTTTAAAATAATGTCTCAAATAAAATTTTGGAGTGGCAGAGTCAACAAAATGTCAGATGAGACATTTTTCAGGTCTAAGAATACTTAAGAAATTGGCAGAAGAAGTTTGGGGCATCAGGGTAGGGGCATATTTGAAATGAACACATGGGGGTAACAATAGTGGCCAAGAAGAAACTGTGAAAATTCTTGACCCAGAGGTGATAAGGAGATCAAACAATTAGTCAGAAAGAATGCAGACCAGGAGAGCAGTAATCATGTCTCTTCCAGATTCACATCCCCTTGGAAGCAACAAAAACTGGCAGACCCCCAATTAGCTATGAAACCAAAAGCACAAAAAAGATTGGAGTTTGGGACAGTGCCTCCCACCCCTTGCTGATTAGAGCCAAATTTTAACATAAAGTTCAAAATCAGAAATAAGTTGGAAAAATGAGCAAACATTAAAAAAATTAATTTGTCCATTAAAAGTTAAAATTGTGACAGAGAAGACCAACACAGAAATTTAGAAGACAATAATGTAAAAATAGTTGTAAAAAAAGCCTCAAAGAAAAATGTTAATTGGGCCCAAACCTCTCAAGAATTCCTAGAAAGGATTAAAAAAGAGAAAGATGAGTCTTAAAGGAAAATGAGGAAAAGAAATGAGAATGCAAGAAAATTATGAAAAAGCAATTTACAATTAGATAAAAAGAGACACAAAAAATTGAAGAAAATAATGCATTAAAAACATAATTGGTCTAATGGCAAAAGGAGCACAAAAATCAGTTTAGAGAATTCCTTTTAAAACAAAATTGGCCAAATGGAATGGGAAATATTAAAGTTCACCGAAGAAATTAATTCCTTAAAAATAGAATTGAGGAAATGGAAAATAATGGCTCTATGAGACATCAAGAATCAATCTAACAAAATCAAAAAAAATAAAAAAAAGATAGAAAAAAATGTAAAATACAGTACTTCAATATCCACCCTTAATTTGTTCCAGAAGAAATGATGGGTGGTGAAAATGATGAGAACCAAACGAATTTTTGCCAAAAGGAATACATCTCTGGTCTGCAGCCTACCCATCCCTGCCCACCCAGTTCCTCAAAGGGAATAAATGGAGATTCCAGCTGCAGAGAAACAAGCCAGTCTAGTTCCTCCCTTTTTGACCCAACTCACTTTCTGAGAGGAATCAGAGCCTTTACAGTCACACACATCTCCCCCCCCCGCCCTGTGCCATGCAACCTTTCTTTGGGGGCAGGGGTGCTAGATGTGGAAGTTCCCACATCCTGTGCTGCCCAAGGCTCTGGCTGCCAGCTGGAGTTGAGGCTTCCAGCAGTCTTGGTTCCTCTGCAACTGCTGCCTCCACTAGGCTCCCACTGCTTCTTCTCAAGTCGCTGACGCTTGTCCTGCTTCTTCTGCTTTTCCCCCTTATAAGTACAATGGCTGCTCCATGCCCCTTCCATGTTTTTGGGAGCTGCAGCCACATCCTGCAGGAACTGTCCAACCTGCCTGCCAACTTGCACAACCTCAGCCTCCTGACCTCCAATCTGATGATCCTGTAAACTGCAGGTTTCACCAGGGAGGAGCTGCCTATGGCAGAGGGCAATAGCAGCAATTGGAGGAGGGTGCTGAGGCTGGGCAGTAATCCTGGCCAATCTCAAACCTTACTGTTCAACTAAGACAACAACCAAATGCAAGTGCCAAGCAAGCATCAAGTGCTGAAGCACATTTTCCTTGTCAAAATGAGTTGAATACTGAATTCAAAGAATTTTGAAGCTGATGAGTGCTGAGGTACCTCTGTATTTCATTGGAAAAACAATTGCCTGGAAAAATAAATTATGGAGACATAATTTAAGAATTAAGAGATTACCTAAAAATCATCATCAAAGAACCTAGACATTATCTTTCAAGAAATCCTCAAGGGAAACTATTTTGACAGATTAGATCCAGAGGGTGTATTCTACTCTATTCCTTTTTCCATATAGAAACTGAAAGAATCTATTGATCTCCTCCTGAGATCCTCAAATGAAAACTCCCAGGAATATCATAGTCAAAATCCAGGTCTGCCAGATCAAAAAGAAAATACTTCAAGCAGCCAGAAAGAAACAATTCAGATATAATGGAAACAATCAGTATCACATAAGACTTAATAGCTTCTACCATAAAGGAGAAAAATGTAATACAAATATGATACATATATGAATATTATAAATGTATACATATATATATGTATTTATAAATATGATATTCTGCAAGGCAAAGAAACTAGGATTAAAAACAAGAATAACCTACCCAGCAAAATGGAATATAAAATTTCAGAGGAAAAACTGATTATTTAATGACAAAGCCCAAAACAGAATAAAAAAATATGACATTCAAACACAAGACTGAAGAGAAGCATAGAAAGATAAATATAAAAATAAACTTTAAAATTCATTTAAAATAATTTTATAAAATCATGAGGGACTCAATCAAGTTAAATTGTTTACATTCCTTTATGGGAAGGTGATTCTTGTAACTCCTAAGAACTTTATCATTATTAGGGCAGTTAAAGGACATAGATCATGGTTGTGAATTGTTAATGATGGAATGATATCCAAGAGAAAATTAAGGGATGAGAAAGAGAAATCCATTGAAAGAATGGAGAGGCAGAACAGAGCAAATTTTCTCAAATAAAAGAGGTGTGCAAGAGCTTTTACAATGGGGGATAAGGAGTGTGTGTGAGACAAAAAGAGCTGTGTATAGAAATTCAACTTACCCAATAGGAAGAGAAGGCGATAAGAAGAAAAGGACAAAAAAAAGAGAATGAATTAAGGAAGGCAATGATTAGAAGGAAAAAAAAGCTTTTACAGAGGTACAGGAAAGAGAGATAGGAGAGAGAAAGAGAGATAGAGAGAGAGAGAGAGACAGAGAGACAGAGACAGAGATAGAGAGAGACAGAGACAGAGAGAGAAGATAGAGAGAAAGAAGGGGAGAGACAGAGAGACAGAGAGAGACAGGAGAGAGGCAGAGAGAGAGAGATAGAGAGAGAGAGAGAGAGAGAGAGAGAGAGAGAGAGAGAGAGAGAGAGAGGAGTAAACAGAAGAAAAATGAAATAGAGGGAAATACTCTGTAGCCATAGCTGTGAATGTGAGTGGGATGAGCATACACATAAAAGAAAACCAGATAGTGGAATGGAATAGAAATGAAAATCCAATAATGTATTATGTACAAGAGACATACTTGAAAGAGAAAGACCCACATGGAGTTAAAATAAAGGGCTAGAGCAGAATTTAATATGCTTCAGATAAAGTTAAAAAAAAAGGCAGTAGTTAATCATAATCTCAGATGAAGCAAAAGCAAAAATAGACCTAATTTTAAAAAAGATAATGTGCTATAAAGTACTACAATGAAGTAATATCAAAAAGTTTTGCATCAAGTTTCTCTTATAAAAACCTTATTACTCAAATATATATTGAGGATAGAACTGTCAAACTTACAACAAAAAAAGACTTTGATTCATGATGGAAAAAAGTGATCACCCTCCAGAGACAGAACTAATAAATTCTAAGTGCAAATTGAAGTATAATTTTCTCACTTTTATTTTTCTTGCTTGGATAATAGGGAATATGTTTAGAATGATTTCTAATATATTATTAATAATATATTGTTTGCTTTTTCAATGGGTAGAGAAGAATGTGGGAGAGAGAGGGAGAACTTCAAATTTAAAAAAGAATGTTAAAAAGATTAATTGGAAGGTTAAAATTATATATTTGAATAGAAAAAAACACAATGATTAGGACTAGTTAAAAGGTAAGAAGAAAGAGGTGAATCAAGTTGAGTGGGGGAAAAGGCTACCTTAAAAAGTTCAAGGCAAAGCAATTATTCATAGCAATAGAGTAGGAAAAATCATAACTTAGAAAAATCCTATTTTTATACAGATGAATAAAAATATAAACTGAAAACTCATAACTTTAAATGCAAACAGATTAAACAACACAATAAAACAGAAAGTAACATATTGAAAACAAAATTCTACAATCTGTTGCTTGAAAGAAACATTTAAAAAATAAAATTGACAGATGGAAAAAAATCTACTATGGAACAAGTGAATCCAAAAAAGCTGGCATTTCAAAGCTATCTGACAAAGCAAAAACAAACATTCAAAAAATAAAAAGCAATAAAAAATAAAATTACATTTTGCTGAAATGAACTACACACAATAAACCATCATTTTTTTCCCTGAGGAAACTAGTTAAAATACTTATGTATTATATTATAAATGGGACAGCAAAATAATATATATATATATCTCTCAGCACCACACGGAATTTTTATAAAAAACTGACAAAATAGTGGGGCACAGAGACATTGCAAACAAATGTAAAAAGGCAGATATAGTGATTACATTCTTTACTGACTATAATACAATAAAAATAGTCACTGGTTCAGGGACCACAAACAAAAAATCTTGACCTAAGTAATAGTTTAACAAGAAAATCCAAAATGAGTGAATCAATACATCCCAGGAAACAATAATTACTTTAAAAATATGATAGTAATGAAAAAATATAGTAATACCTTTGAGATATATGTAAAATAGCACTCAGAGGAAAAAACATATCCTTATAAACATAAATTAACAAAATAAAAGAGAGAATTAATGAATTTGATATACAACAATTAAAAATGTAAAACAAGCAGAAGAGGGAATATTGAGGATTTCAGGGGAAATAAACATGCTGGGAATGAATAAAAACATAAAAGTTTTATAGTGTGGAAACTGAGGAAAGCAGGAGTTTAGTGACTTTCCCAGAGTCACACAACTAATAAGTGTCTGAGGTTGGATGTCAACCTGAGTCTTTCCAATTCTAGTCTGAGCTTCATATGCGAATAAAGGTTAATTAATCCATACAATCCTATTATACAATAACCATCAAAAGATTTATTATACGATCTTTTTTTCTTTCCTTAATATCCTAATAAAATGTATGGCAATTATTCAAATTTGACTAATTCTAGGGAGACCAACTAAATAAGTACAGATGCTAAGAGAATTTTGGAGTCTCATGTCATATTCTATATTTATTACATTAATACTAAATCATTATTGAGTCCTCTTTTTTTTTAGGCTTTTTCAGTATAGCTGTAGTATTCAGTAGGAAAATGTCACTTTATGTATCAGTAACTGGAGTGGGATTTGACAATTATAATGCCAAATATCTAATAGCTTTTTCTTAGTTCTTATCATTCTTGGCTTTTTAGTAGCAAGAAGAATGTGATGACATTGTCTGATATAAGTTAAACATATGCAATTCTTTTAAACATATTTCCACATTTGTCATATGTGAGAAAAATCAAACCAAAAGTGGAAAAAAACCATGAGAAAGAAAAAGCAAGCAAGCAGAGAAAAGATGAAAATACTAAGCTCCAATCCACATTCAGTCTCCATAGTTCTTTCTTTGGAAGCAGATGGCATTTTCCATTCCAAGTCTAATGGAATTGTCTTGAATCACCACATTGCTGGAAAGAGCCAAGCCCATCACAGTTGATCATCACAAAATCTTGCTGTTCTGTTACTGTGTACAATGTTGTTCTGGTTCTTCTCGCAGGGAAACCAATTTGAATAAAGCATTATTTTAATGGTGGTATGAAGCATACATAATAATAAATCACTCATTAGCCAGACTTAATATTAATTGGCAAGATAAGGTCATCAACGATTGCATCTAAGGCTAACATGAACCATATTGCATTTAAGATAGAATACATTAGTCATGTATTGTTTTTGCTTTTCAATCATAGGAATTAATGACATGATAAAAGCCCATAAAACTATTAGCTATAACAGAAGGAAAACATGCCAGATTGCATTTGGAAAATTGTACAGTGCTTTTAATGAACCCAAGATTCTTGAAATAAAGGCTTATCTTTTTAACATCGCTATTTTCAGATGATGCTGTATAATTAGGAAGCATAGCGAACTGGTCTTCAAAGAATTAAAACTACAGGTTTCACATGTTAACAGAGAAATACTTTTGGTATGTGGGTATTTTTGTTTTATTCCTTGTTTTAAAATCATAACCAGAGAATTGTTGAATATGGTTATGTCTGTTTTTATTTAGTTAAAGGAATCTTCTGTGGTTCTGACAACTGCATTAATGAGACCTCATTGAAGGTAGCATTTTGTTCTAGCATACCTGTAGAAGGCCACAGATAGTGGGGAACCCTGGCAGAGGTATAAGACTCTTTAGTCCAGTAAAAGCAACCCTGCTGACAATGTCTGGTTTGGCTCTCCATCTCCCCCAAGGGCTCTCAGCCTTCCTGAGAAGTCAGGGGGCATGACAACCTGTTAGCTTGTAACTAAAGCAGAGTGATACCAAGTGGCAAAGAGACATCTACACACAACAGCAAGTTGTTTATATGGTTCCACATGCACACAGTGCGCTATACTTATGTAAGGTTATTAGGGTATATAAGGCTGAGAGAATTTGGAATAAATGGATTCCATGTTTGACCATCCATGAGAGTCCTGCCTCTTCACTCCTCACCTACAATCAAGAACTCGGGCTGGTACTGAGATCCTCCAGAGAGCTAGTCTGGAAATTACACATATCAAATTGCTTTTTTATTCAACAAATACTAAACATAGTCGTGTCTTATATTCTCTTTTAATCAATTTTAATGCAGGAAGTATGGGGCCTCCTTCCATGCAGTGTCCACACATCTAGCAGAAGTTCTCAGAATGCTTAGATGGACTTCCTATGATTGGTTTATAGAAAAAAAAATAAAAAATTATTAAGTATAAAAAGACATAGATGGGCTATAAAACATGCTGTGACAAGATATAGTGATATTGAGATCACCAATACTTTAACATTATTAAAGAATCTCCATCGGAATGCTATTGCTTTAAAAAAAACAATGACCTTTTAGCATAATGAAATTATGCTCAGCATAATGAAAAAACAAACAAACACCCTTCTTAGCATCAGAAAAACTGAGTTAAAATTTTAGCTCTTACATTTTCCAATTCTGTGAGATTGAACAACCTCTTCTAGGCCTCCATGTCCCAACCTAGGTTTCAGAAGACATTCTTAAGGTGACAGTGCATGGCTGTTTGCAAAATTAAAACAAAACAAGCTGTGATTATTAAGGTCATTGATTTTATCGTGAATAAGTAACTAGAAACTAAATTCATCATCATTTTGTCAGTTACTAAACTGAGAAGTAGATATAGTCCATTTGGACTTGAGTAAATTACCTGACTTTGTCTCTTGAATTATCTTTATGGCTACAATTGATAGATATGGGCTTCAAAACAGTACAATTATGTAAATTTATAACTGATTTAATAATCAAACAAAAGGAATTAATTAATGTCTCAAAATTACTTAGGTAGAGTCTGTCCTTTTCAATATTTGCTTTGTCAATGATTTGGATTAAGATTCAGGTGACATTAATTATTTTTAATTAAATAATTCAATTAAGTTAATTAAATCTAAAAAATTTTTAAAGGTTGATTTACTGGTTACCAAAAGCTTATATATTTTATGACAGTTTGAGGATAGAGCCTGGAGCTATGATTTCTTTGGTATGGGTAAGATACAGGTGAGAAAACTCCAATAGCAATATAGGCTATTAAAGCTCTGTAACTTATAGTTTTAAAGATTTGTTCAGAGACTGAAAAATTAAGTGACTTCCCCACAGTCACAAAGCTAGCATATGTCAGAGACAAGATGAGGTCAGATTTTCCTTCCTCTTAGACCAAATATTTGTCTACTTATTATCCCCAAAAAAGATCTCAATAGGTTAGAATGGTTCACAAAAGCTTAAAAAAAAAGAAAAGAAATTTAATAAAAATAAATTGATTCTACATTTGTATTTTAAAAAATAAACTCCACAGGAGAAACATGAATCTCCTTATTCATATGAAAAATAAATGGAGTATTATCAAACTATAAGCTTGATAGAACTCAACAATAGAATCTGGCAAACAAAAAAAATAAGTAATGCAATGTTAAGCTATATTGAGATATATAGTGTCAAGATTGTAGGAGTTTATAGTTCTGCTGTGCTCTTTCCTCATTAGATAAAATCTAGTGTAAGCTTCATGTTTGGGTCCCACATTCCATCCGTCTCCCCTATGCATTGAAGCTATTCTAGGAAGGACATTGGGTTGTTAAATGTTCAGAAGAAAAAAACCAAAAAGGTAAAGCAGTTTAATAATGTACCAGAACTTGAAATGACAGTGGATGTTTAGTTTAAAGAATAGGAGGCTTAGGGGAGGGCATGAAAGCTTTTTCCAAGTTTAACAGGAGTCAAGATCATCTCATGTTTGCCCTTCTTGATGGGTGATAGAGAGCATGCGTTGATATTCTCTGTTTCCAGTCTATCCAATGAAAACTTAAAGGCAGATTCTTATCAAGTTATAATTTTTTTTTACTGAGGTAATTGAGATTAAGTGACTTGCCCAGGGTCACGCAGCTAGAAAATGTTAAGTGTCTAAGATCAGATTTGAACTCAGGTCCTCCTGACTTCAGGGCTGGTACATGATAAACAATTCTTAATGGGACTTGGGTATGTAGAGTGGAATAAATTGTAAGAAGACTGACAATATTATGAATGAGCTGAATGAAGAATTATGGAATAAATTGTAAGAAGACTTACAAAGTAAGAAGGGACTGGGTTATGAACGAGCTGAATGAAGAATTATGAGTGTAGGAAGACTAATCCCCTTAATTAGAGATCAAGTTTCCAGTCCACTCAATTCATTGGTTGGGTACAAAACAAAGAGTAGTATCAGATTCTCACCCTGTGAGCTCAGCTGCAGTTCCTCAGTGCCAAGTCTTTGAATAACTATTATGTAAAAAGTTTAGACTATTTATGGTCCCAAAGAGAAAACTGGAGCAGTGGATGTAAATTGTAGGAGGGAAGATTCATGTCTGATGTTTAAACTTTTATTAAAAAGTTCTTTAAGAGGCAGGGGTTTCCCCCCTGCTAGAAGTGAAAGCTGAATGGGTATGTTGTGGCAACAGTATATTTCTGGTTGTCTACCCAAACCATGCAAAGAATTAGACTGCATGAGATTTGAAGTCTTGTCCATTTATAAAATCCCATACTTCTGTGATTCCTCTTTTAGAAGGAAGTGTTTATACAGTAATATGTTACATAAAGTTGAAATATCCTCATCCTTATTATTATTGCCATTATCATTATTATTCAACTTCTTCCCATTGTAGCCATAGGAAAAGTTAAATCTAGAGAAATAAAGCAACATGTTTAAGATTACATAGTGACCTAATGATGCTAGAAAATTGTCACTTCCTTCTTCTTCCTTACCACACAATGATTCCTGATTAAAACCCTATTTCTAATGGAAATGTGATTATTTTTAACTATAGTAGTGCTGAAATAAATATTTGGTTATGTGGTTTCTGCTCCAATCTTCCATACTCCCTTTCATGCACAATCACATTTTCATATTGCATTTTCTCTCTTCCTATCTGAGGGAGCAGCTGTATAATAGGATGCTCCTTTTGGACTTACATGATTTAATCAATTAGTCTTTGAACACACTAAAATCATTCAATTTGCTAATTTGGTGTTGCAAATGAATGATTCAACATGTGCCTTTCATTTAGCTATTCTGTTAGGCCACAAACATGATTATAATGAAATAAGATGAGCTATTTCCTCTAAGGTTTTTCTTTAGTTGTAGTTTTAATAAATTGAATACATCCAAGTGAGGGAAATTATGTAATGACTTACGGCCAGAGGAGCTGTTGATTCATGTCCCTAATGACTTTAGAGCTGTAAGAAAGCTCTAACTATGTATAAACACATTTCTAACTGAATAAGAAATACATTATTCATAATATAGTACATCCAATAATTTTGTAGGGAATGGGGAGAGGATAATGGGGAAACTTCAAACAATAGAGAGAATTGAGGAAAGTATTTTGAAGAAAGACACAATTAAACTACACCATAAAAAGAAGTAAAAATTCTTAAAGGAGAAGATAAGGAAAAATTTCATTTCAGATATGGAGTACTTCCCTTCCCCCATGCAAAAGAATAAAGGTAGGAAAAAGAATGTTAATTTTGGGGAATAGGCCAGTTTGATTGTAATGTAGATTGTATACAAGTAATGGGAAATGTCTAGAATTCTAAGTTGGAACTAGATTGGGAAGGGCTTAAAATGACAAAAAAGTTTGTGTTTCATTCTAGAGATGATTGGGAAGCCATTGAAGCTTTCAGAGTAGGGATTAACATGGTACTTAAGTAATGACAGTTTGACATCTATGTGAAAAATGAGTAAGTTGAGGGAAAACATTTAGGATTTTTTTTACAATAAATGCAGTCAAGGGGGGCAGAGTCAAGATGGCAGAGAGGAGACAGGACTCTCTGTGACCTCCTTTTACCTTCTCTCAAACCAATAGCAATTTAAGCCTCTAAACTCATTTTGGAGTCAAAACACCCCCAAATAATTAGAGTACAACACATTCCTAGGAGAAGTTACCTTGGAAGAATGCCAGAACATGTCTGTTTCATTCGGGCAGGGAGACAGTTTGATGAACTCAGATGGCAGCATGGGGGAGACAGGGCAGGAAGCTGGGCCTGGACCCAGACCACTGCAGGCACCTGGGAATCTTCTGTGAGCCTCTTGGGCTACTCTGTCCTGGCTGCAAGCAGGTGGTTTGGCAGATTTGCTACAAAAGCCAAATTGTAAACCACTGAGTCCTGGAAGAAAACCAGACTTAGCGGCCATTACCCAGAACCAGAAGTCAATCAGCAGAACTGCCTCAGGGCAAATTAAAGCAGCTGTCACTCCTTTGCATTGAACAGACCTCACACCTTTAATAAAAATGAATAAAAAACCAAAAAGAGCTCTCACCATAGACAGCTTTTATGGAGAGAGGGAAGAACAGACCTCAAATCCTGAAGTCCCAAAAGGTAAAGCAACTCCAGAAAAAGCCCCAAAGAGAGACATAAACTGGATTCCATGCCACAAGGCTTTCTTTGAAGATTGCATAAAGAATCTTAAAAGAGAGTTAGAAGAAAAATGGGGAAATAAAGTGAGATCATTGAAAGAAAGAATGGAAAAAACATATAATGATCTACAAAAGAAATATCAAAAAGACACCAATTCACTGAAAAACAAAATTTGTGAAATGGAAAAAGACTGCAATGAACAAAATGGACAATTACAAAAGGAGCTAAAAAGGTAACTGGAGAAAATAATACGCTAAAAATTAGAATTGAACAAATGGAAGTGAATGAATCAATAAGGCTTCAAGAATCAGTCCACCAAAAACAAAAAAATGAAAAAGTAGAAGAAAATATAAAATATCTCCTAAGAAAAACAACTGACTTGGAAAATACATCTAGGAAGACAATTTAAGGATTATTGAACTTTCTGAAAGCCATGATGAAAAAAAGAATTTAGACACCATCTTACAGGAAATCATAAAAGAAAACTGCCCTGATGTTTTTAGAACCAGAAGGTAAAATAGCCATTGAAAGAATTCACTGATCACCTCCTGAAAGAGACCCCAAAATTAAATCCCCAAGGAATATCATGGCTAAATTTCAGAACTATTGCACCAAGGAAAAGATATTGCAAGCAGCCAGAAAGAAATAATTCAAATACCGAGTGGCCACAATTAGAATCATCCAAGATTATCAGCTTCCACTTTAAAGGACTGAAGGGCCTGGAATCTGATATTCTGAAAAGCAAAGGAACTTGGATTGTAGCCAAGAATAAGCTATGCAGCTAAAATGAGCATTATCTTTCAGGAAAAAAGATGGATATTTAATGATATAGGTGAAGTTCACCTATTTCTAATGAAAAGACCAGATCTGAACAAAAAATTTGACCTCCAAACACAGAACTCAAGAGAAGCATAAAAAGGTAAAAAGGAAAGCTCTTGAGAATTATATTTCTGTTATGGGTATACTTAGAGAATGCAGGTATAATTTGATCTTATTTTGATAATATGAAAAAGGAACTATAGATAGAAAGGGGATCATACTAGAAAAAGAGGGAAAAGGAGGTAAAATAAGAGAGATTACATCTCACAAAGAGGCAAAGAAAACCTATTATAATTGAGGGAAAGAAGGAAGGGGGATGAGCATTGTGTGAATCTTACTCTTATCAGATTTGGTTCTAAGAGAGACTATAAGACATATTTGGTTTCACAGAGAAACTTGTCCCACATTATAGGGAAGTGATAGGGAAAGGAGTAAAAGAAAGAGAAAGACTAATAGAAGGGAAAATAGAAGAATTAGGGGAAAGGTGTAAAAAACGGATAGGGGCTCTAAAGGGGGAGGACTGTTTGAGGGAAATGGTCATCAAAAGCAAAATACTGGGGAGGAAGAAAGGGGGAAAGGAAGGAGAAAAATATAAATTTGGGTAAATAAATTGGAGGAAATACAGAATTAGTTATTTTAACTGTGAGTGTGAATGGGATGAACTCTCTCATAAAATGGAAGTGGATAGCATACTGGATTAAAAAGCCAGAGTCCTACAATGTGTTTTTTACAAAAAACACATCTAAAGAATAGTGATACATACAGAGTGAAGGTAAAGGGTTGGAGCAGAATTTATTATGCTTCAGGTGAACAACAACAGCAGAAGTAGCACAAAAAAGCAGAAGTAGCAATCATGATCTCAGATTAAGTAAAAAAAAATAGATCTAATTAAAAGAGATAAGGAAGGAAACTATATTTAACTAAAGGATACCATAGATAATGAAGCAATATCAATATTAAACATATATGCATCAAGTGGTATAGCATCCAAATTCCTAGAGAAGAAGTTAAGAGAGATGCAAGAAGAAATAGACAACAAAACTGTATTAGTGGGGGATCTCAACCTTGCTCTCTCAGAAGTAAATAAATCAAACCACAAAATAAAGAAGAAAGAAGTTAAGGAGGTAAACAAAATGTTAGAAAAGTTAGGTTTGATAGATCTTTGGAGAAAATTGAATGGGGACAGAAAGGAGTTTACTTTTTCTCAGCGGTTCATGAAATTTATACAAAAATTGACCATGCATTAGGGCATAAAAACCTCAAAATCAAATGCAGAAAGGCAGAAATAGTAAATGCATTTTTTTTCAGATCATGATGAAATAAAAATCACAAGCAATAAAAGGCCAGGAGAAAATAGACCAAAAGTTAATTGGAAATTAAATAATCTAGTCCTAAAGAATGAATGGTTGAAACAGCAAATCATAGACAAAATCAATAATTTCATACAGAAGAATAACAATAATGAGACAACATACCAAGATTTGTGGGATACAGCCAAAGCGGTTATAAGGGGAAATTTATGCTTACTTGCATAAAACAGAGAAAGAGAAGATCAATGAATTGGGGTTACAACTAAAAAAGCTAGAAAAAAACAATGTCAAAAACCCTCAATTTAATACCAAATTTGAAATTTTGAAAATGAAAGAGATTAATAAAATTGAAAATAAGAAAACTATTGAATTAATAAATAAAACTGAGTTGGTTTTATGAAAAAACCCAACAAAACAGATACACCTTTAGTTAATTTAATTAGAAAAAAGAAAGAAGAAAATCAAATTGTTAGTCTCAAAAATGAAAAGGGAGAACTTTCCTCTTCATTGGTGGAAAGTTTATGCCAATAAATTTGGTAATCTCAATGAAATGGAGGAATATCTACAAAAATATAGATTGCCCACGTTAACAGAAGAGGAAATAAATTATTTAAATAGCCCACTTTAGAAAAAGAAATAGAACAAGCTATTAATCAACTCCCTGAGAAAAAAATCTCCAAGCACAGATGGATTTACATGTGAATTCTACCAAACATTCACAGAACAATTAATTTCAATACTATATAAACTATTTGAAAAAATAGGGAAAGAAGGTGTTCTCCCAATTTTTTTTTATGATACAGATATGGTGTTGATAGTTAAAACAGGTAGGGTGAAAACAGAGAAAAAAAACCTATAGACCAATTTCTCTAATGAATATTGATGCAAAAATCCTAAATAAAATATTAGCAATGAGATTACAGAAAGTCATCTCCAGGATAATAACACTATAACCAAGTAGGATTTCTACCAGGAATTCAGGGTTGTTTCAATATTAGAAAAACTATCAGTATAATCAACTTTATTAATAATCAAACTAACAAAAAATCATATGATTATCTTAATAGATGCAGAAAAAAAATTTGATAAAGTCCAACACTCATTCTTTTTAAAAACACGAGAGAGTATACAAATAAATGGACTTTTCATTAAAATGATTAGTAGCATCTATTTAAAACCATCAGCAAGCATCATATGTAATGGGGACAAACTAGAACCATTCCCAATAAAATCTGAAACAAATCCCAAAAAATTATGAAACAAGGCTGCCCATTATCACCATTTCTATTCAATATTGTGTTAGAAATGTTAGCTTTGGCAATAAAAAAAGAAAAAAAGATTAAAGGAATTAGAGTAGGTATTGAGGAAACCAAATTATCTTTCTTTGCAGATGATATGATGGTATACTTAGAGAACCCTAGAGACTCAACTAAAAAAAAAAACTACTAGAAACAATTGCAGAATACAAAATAAATCCACATAAATCATCAGCATTTTTATATATTACCAACAAAGGCCAGCAGCAAGAGATACAAAAAGAAATTCCATTCAAAATAACTGTTGATAATATAAACTATTTGGGAATCTATCTGCCAAGGGAAAGTCAGAAACTATACAAACAAAACTACAAAACACTTTCCATACCAATTAAGTCAGGCTTAATAAGTTGGAAAAATATCAAGTGCTCATGGGTAGGCCAAGTAAATATAATAAAAGGGACAATACTACCTAAATTAATCTATTTATTTAGTACCATAACAATCAAACTCCCAAGAAATTATTTTACAGATTTAGAAAAAATAGTAGCAAAGTTCATCTGGAAGAACAAAAGGTCAAGAATTTCAAGGGAATTAATGAAAAAAAATGCTGATGAAGGTGGCCTAGTTGTGCCAGATCTAAAACTATATTATAAAGCAGTGGTCATCAAAACCGTTTGGTACTGGCTAAGAAAATGAGTAGTCCACACCTGTCAGATTGGCTAAGATGACAGGAAAAGATACTGATGAATGTTGGAGGGGATGTGGGAAAACTCGGACACTGATACATTATTGGTGGAATTGTGAACGGATCCAACCGTTCTGGAGAGCAATTTGGAACCATGCTCAAAAAGTTATCAAACTGTGCATACCTTTTGACCCAGCAGTGTTTCTATTGGGCCTATATCCCAAAGAGATCTCAGAGGCGGGAAAGGGACCCACATGTGCAAGAATGTTGTGGGAGCCCTTTTTGTAGTGGCTAGAAACTGGAAACTGAATGGATGCCCATCAATTGGAGAATGGCTGAATAAATTATAGTATATGAATGTTATGGAATATTATTGTTCTGTAAGAAACCAGCAGGATGATTTCAGAGAGGCCTGGAGAGACTTGCATGAACTGATGCTGAGTGAAATGAGCAGAACCAGGAGATCAATATACACGGCAACAACAATATTATATGATGATCAATTCTGAAGGACATGGTTCTCTTCAACAATGAAATGTTTCAAACCAGTTCCAATTGTTCAGTGATGAAGAGAGCCATCTACACCCAGGAAGAGGCCTGTGGGATCTGAGTGTGGACCACAACATAGCATTTTCACGCTCTCTATTGATGTTTGCTTGCATTTTGTTTTCCTTCTCAGGTTTTGTTTTTCTTGTAGAGCCAATTTTTCTTGTACAGCAAGATAACTGTATAAATATGTATGCATATATTGGATTTTTCATATATTTTAACAGGTATTGGACTACCTGTCATCTAGTGGAGGGGGTGGGGGGAAGGAGAGAAAAATTTGGAACAGAAAACTTTGCAAAGGTCAGTGTTGAAAAATTAACCATGCACATGTTTTGTAAATAAAAAAGCTTTAATAAAAAAAACAATAAATGTAATCAAGATATATTCAACATCTCAAGTAAGGTGGCAACTGTGTAAATTGAAAGAAGACAACAGTTGTGAAAGATATCATAGAGACAGAATCCACAGGACTAACAAATAATGGGATATGGTGGAGGAAGAAAGTTAAAGAACCAAGGCTGGATACTGGAGGGATAGTGATGTCCTCGATAGAAATAAGGAAATTTCAAGGATGAGTAGATTTTTGAAAGGAAGAGAATATGTTCAATTCTGAACATGTTGAATTTGAGGTGCTTATGAGACATTCAAGCAGAGTTATCTACAAATTGGTGCAATGTGAAATCATGGAAAGAGTGATATACCTGTGGTCACAGGACTTTGGCTCATGTGCTTATTATATTCTGACTCTATTACTTACTACCTGTATTACCTTTAAATAAGCTTCTTGACTTTTATAGGACCTCATTTTCCTCATATGTCGAAGGAAGGTGTTGGACTAGATGATTTCTAAGACCTCTTATAGCTCTAAATCTATGATCCCATCATCTTATGTTTTTTTTAATGTGGAATTAGAGGTCAGGAGAGATTAGTACTGGATATGTGGATGCCAAAGATGATAACCCATGAGAACTGATTTGGCAAGTAAGAAAGAATTTAGAGAAAGAAAAGAAGATTCAGGGTAAGATTGTGAAACATATTCATGCAAGGGAAACAGAATATGACTAATGATCAAACAAGAATCGAAAACAAAAGAATAAATAGAAAAAAGAACTGGGAAAAGGAGGAGAATGACAAGAAAACCAAGAAAGTAGAAAGTATTGAAGAAAAGAATGTAACCAAGAGTTTCTAAAGCTTCTGAGAGGTCAAGAAAGATAAAGTCTGAGGAAATTCCATTAGTTTTCATATGAAAAGATTGTTGGGAATTTTTGAAAATAGGGTTTCACTTTAATATTGGGTCAGAATGCTGATTCAAAGGACCTTAAGGGAAAATGGAATGGGCAAGTAAGAGTAGGTTTATAAAGGAATGAGTAGTGATAGGACCAGACTGCAAAAGATTCAAGGATAAAGAACAATGCAAAGCTGTGATGTAAAACATTAATTAAACAAGCTATATTTGAAACAGAAAAGTGGAGTCATCACAGAGGTAGTAGCCTGGGAAAATCAAAAGAGGTGAAATCAATGGAGAATGTGACAGATGAAGTGAGAAACAAAGAAATAGAAATATAAGGAATTGTCATTAGTAAAAGGAGTTGGACTCTATCTTCATTCTTCTCATTCTAGCTACTTGTCTGCTGTCTTTTCATTTCTCATTTAGACCAAAGCATCATGAAGCTAAATAAGTTGATTAACTAATTTTTCCCTCAAGAAACTTTTTTCAACTTAATTCAACAAACATATGTTCCAAGTCTACTATCCATAAAACACTGTGTTAGGCACTAAGGGAGATATAAAGAAGAATACTTAATACCTGCTTTTCTGGGAGCTGTGAATCTATGTGATAGTTATAGAAGAAGAAATCTGAGACAAATCTGGAAGCCTGAAACAGCAAGGCATCCCAAGGGAGATGGCAAGCAGAATATGCCAAGTGGCACACAAGTAACTTTTCCTCTGTCTTTGATCTTTTTTGGCTATAGGCCCATTAGTGATATACTGGAGTGAAATCAACATGCACCATTTAGTGTATATTTCCAAATTTCATTACAGAATGGTTTTAGTCATTCATAGGTTTATCAATGATGCATTAACGTGCTTGTTTGTCCACAGTGCCTTCAGCATTGATCATTTCATCTTTTTTGGGGAGGGCATCTTTCCACTCTGAAAGATATAAAGTAAAATCTCAGAATTATTTTAATTTGTATTTCTCTAATTAATAGTTGCAACATTTTTTCACTTGGCTATAAATATTATCAGTTTCTTCCCTTGAGAAGCCTGTTTATTTAGACTATTTGTTAATTGGGGAATATTTCTTTTTAAAAATAAATTTGGATCAGTTTGTTGAAAATGAGACCTGTATCAGAAAAACTTTCTATAAAGATTTTTCTACCAGTTGATTGTTTCCCTTTTAAAATCAGCCTTACCAAATATGAAAATAGATTTAGAAGAATTGCATATGTTTAATTTATATCAGATTGCTTAAAAGGGGAAAAATTTGGAACAAAAGATTTTGCAAAGGTGAAAATTATTTTTGCATGCATTTGGCAAAATAAAATACTATTAAAATTTAAAAAAAATAAAATGAGATTCTTACAAAAATAAAATAAAACTAGTCTTATATTTATGTGAAAATATTTTTAATTTTATGCAATCAAAATTATTCATCTTCAGTGATTCTCTTTATTCCTTGTTTAATCTTTTCTCCTTTTCCTATATTTGATAGTAACATTTTTTTCTTATTTCTCTATATTTGTTTATTTTGTGACCTTTTTATGTAGGAATAAATTTAATTTCTTCAAAACCTTTGTATAATTTTTCCAGTTTTTTTTAATTTTTAAAATTGTTATTTTCATTTCCAATTTCTCTTCTTTTCTCCGTCCCAACCACCCTGCACTGGCAAGGCAAGAACATGATGCCCATTATACATATGAAGTTTTAAACCAAATTTCCACATTAAATTTATTGAGAAAAAGCAAGAAAAGTAAAAAAGGGGGGAAATAAGTATTAATCTATACTCAGAGACCTTCAGTTCTCTCTTTGGAGTTAAACAACATTTTTCATTATCAGTTCCTGGAAATTGAGGTGAGTCATTGTATTGATCAGAATTGTTATGCCTTTTGTTGTTAGTATGTACATTGTTTTCATGGTTCTGTCCACTCACTTTGCATCAGTTCATATAGGTTTTCCAAGGTTTTTCCAAAAACCATCCTCTTCATCATTTCACAGAACATTAATATTTCATCACCCTCATATATTAAAAATTATTCAGCCATTTCACAACTGGTGAGAATCCACTCAGCTTCAAATTCTTTTGACACCACAAAAAGAGCTTCTACATACATATTTGTACATATGACTCTTTTCCCTTTTCTTTGATCTCCCTAGAGTATAGATCTAGTTGTGGTATTGCTGGGCCAAAGAGTATTTGTCTTTGGGACATAGTTCCAAATTGTTCTCCAGAATTGTTGCATCTTTTCACAGCTCCATCAAAAATCATCAATATACCTATTTTTCTACATCTTCCCTAGTATGTGTCATTTTTTGTCATCTTAGATATCCTGCTATAGTTATGATAGTGGTATGATATGATATTTCAGGTTGTTTTGATTTGCATTTTTCTTATTATTAGTGATTTTGAGCATTTTTATGAACTGATATTTTTGATTTCTTCCTCTAAAAACTACATATTTGTATACATATTCTTAGAACACCTATCAGCTGGGTAATGTCTCTTATTCTTATACATTTGGCTCACTTACCTATATATTTGAGAAATGAAATCTTTATCAGAGAAACCAATTTCCCACATTTCTTCTATTTTGCGGTTTCCATTGCTTTTACTTGTGCAAAAACTTAAATTTTACATAAACAAAATTATTCATTTTATTTCGTTTGATCCTCTATTTTTTCACAAATCTTTAATTTATAGATGAGAAACCAAGGTCCAGGGAAGTAAAACAGCTTATCCAGATGAGTTTGGATAAGAACTCAAGTCTTTTTTACTTCAACTATAAAATTTTCTTACTTAAACCCAGCTGCTTCTCATGGTGTAGTTGAAGCAGAGGGTGGGGGTGAGATGGGAGAAATTTAATACAATAACATAATTTGATTTAACATAACTGATTTAATTTAACAGAATTGATATTTTTGTGGGATGTATATAATACATGCTATAGAAATTTGGCACACATTAAGATCAAAAATCATAAAATCAAAAGTTGGAAAGGTACTTAAAGATTATCTCTTCTTAATTGATTACTATTGTTGGTAATAGTAGGCAAAAAAATTTTTTTCATAGTATCACAGTGGACAAGGAGAGAGACTTGTGATTACATTGATATAGATATAGATATATTCCCCAGGTGAGGAAACTATCTCTGCTAATGCAGATTGGCATTTTCTCTGTAATTTGACTTAGAAAGTTTCTTATAGCACTGAGACTTGCCTGGGATCATAATTAAATGACTTGCCCAGAGTCACACAGCCAGTATGTGGCAGGGGCAAGATTTGTACCTAGGGCTAGTTCTTTATCATTACATTAGTGTAAACTTGAGTAGGTCATAGGACCTTTCAAATCATCTAGTTCAATTCACTCTTTTTAAGGATGAGGAAAATGACTTCTTTGAAAGTGAAAATAATTTGCTGAGGTCACACATATAGTAGAGGGCTTAAGAGAGGCAAAGTGACTTAAGATGAATCTTGAGAAATGAATAAAATTTAAACAGGAAGAAAAGATAGGCAAAGAAATAATTGGCAGAATTATTGACTGAACTGACTGAAGTAAACTAAGAATGGTTACTCTATCAATTGCTAGAAAATGGTAGAATATCACAGTTTTATAACTAAATGGGATTAAAGGGCATAATCACAACAGATCATTTGGTGCCACTTAATACTAAGTGAATTAAGTATTATAAGTAGGACTTTCAACCTTAAGAGGGT
Organism: Myrmecobius fasciatus; assembly: GCA_023553655.1. Lineage (NCBI taxonomy): Eukaryota > Metazoa > Chordata > Mammalia > Dasyuromorphia > Myrmecobiidae > Myrmecobius > Myrmecobius fasciatus. The sequence goes on along the minus strand of JAJPUD010002207.1, from coordinate 132,032 downwards.
TTTTGGAACACAAATAATGGTACATTTCAAATCTCTGGTCTTACTCCAAGCATACCTTGGGAAATTGCACTGAAATGATGTATATTTTGAGTGTCCATTAGCTTGATATTAACATTTATAGACAAATATAAAGAGTTTTGAGATGTGGAAAAGGAACTTCTTCAATTATTCCATTATATTTAGGACCACTAACTCAAATATCATTTTTCTTTTACTAGTACATGTTTCCCTTAGTTTAAATTAATGACCAATTTACACATTCATTCTTTAATAAATATTAATATGTTACTCAGCATGTTATGAATCCTACCCATAGTGTTTTTTGGAAGAATTTACAGGACAATATACTATATCTTTGAATTTTTTAATGTTTTATTCATTTTGAACTTAAATATAAAAAGACCAAAAAAATGAACATTTCCAAGTGCATGTGCACAGTGAATCATAAAGAGAAGATTCAACATAAAATTGTGGATTTTCATTGCAGACTGCTTACATTAAAAAACCCCCATGTAATAAATATTATACATCATTTTCAATTTCTTCTAAGTTTTCTTTTTTTTTCTCTGCTGTGCAATTTTAATTTTTTGGCCCTTCTTCCCCACCCCACCCTAGAAAAGGTTACAATTAAACATTCTCTCTCACACACACACACTTATATGCACACATAAGTATACACATCTACATACACATATATAAATACATATGTTTCTATATTTATATTATGTAAGACCATACTATACATATATTTATTATTTCTTTCTCTGTAGATGGATAACATCTTCCTTCATAAATCTTTTGTAGTTAGTTTCAGTATTATAACACTCAAGAAGATTTAGTGATTCAAATTTTCTCAGTATAATATTTCTGCTACTATATACAATGTTCTCTTGGTGTTGCTGATTTCATTTTTCATTATTTCATAAAAGTATTTTTCCCATAAATCAGTCAGCTCACCATGGCATATAAAGAGGCCATTTTCCCTTCATTTCTTACCTAGCCTTTATTACTGACTAAGTGTTACCTCAGACAAACTAAGATCTGGGAAAGACCTTAGCTTAAAATAGGGCAAGATCTTCCAGTGCATCCTGGGCTATCTCTAGGCATCCTGATCTATGTTTTGCCACTACATCCAGTTGGCTCTGGAGGAAAGAGTGATGCTTATGACTTTGCATAGCCCTGCCTCACGTGAATCCAATTCACTTGCAAGATATTACCTTCTTGATATCACTGGCCCTCTTCCACAATGAAGCACAAACAACAGCAACAACAATTTTATATTACAATAGTATTTTACCAGAATCATATATCACAACTTTATTTAACCACTAATTGCCAATCTGATAGGTGTGAGATGATATCCCAAAGTTGTTTTAATTTGCATTTTTCTAATCAATACTATTTTGGAGCAGTGGTTCTCAAAATATGGTCCAGAGAATCCTGGGGGTCTTTGAAACCCTTTCAGAGAATCTACAAATTCAAAATAATTTTTTACTTCTAATATGATAAATAACTATAGATATAGCCACATTAACAAAAACTCTTTGGCTAGATCCTCAATAATTTCTAATAATATAAAGATACTGAGAACAAAAGTTAGAAAACACTGATTTAGAGCATTGTTTCAAATGACGATATATAGTTTTTATTTCAAAAATTGCCTTTTCATATCCTTTGGTCATTTATCAATTGTAGAATGATTCATATATTTTTTTAATTTGACAAAGTTCTTTATATTTGAGAAATGAGATCTTTATCTGGGAGACTATAATCCCCCCTTCCCCACACCAATTATCTCTTTTCCTTCTGATCTTTGCTACATTGGTTTTATTTGTATAAACCCTTTTTAACTTCAAGTACTTAAAATTATCCATTTCACACTTTATGATGTTTCCTATACCTTCTTTCTTCATAAGTTGTTTTATCCATAAATTTGATAGGCAATATCTTCCACATTCTTCAAATTTTCTTGTGACATCTCCCTATATATCTAGTCATGTATCCATTTTGACTTTGTCTTGATGAATTGTTTAAGATATTGATGTATGCCCAATTTTTTCCAGATTGCTTTCTAGGTTTCCCAAAAATGTTTGCCATATAATGAATTCTTATTCCTCAAACTTAAACTTTATAATTGTCAAACACAATATTATTATAATCATTTGCTACTGTATATTGTGTGTCTACTCTGTTCCATTGATGTACCTTTCTATTTCTTAGCCAGTACCAGACAGTTTTGGTCATTACTGCCTTAAAATAAAGTTTAGGATCTGTTACTGCTAACCCTCCTTCCTTTACATTTTTATTAATTTCTTTGAAATTTCTGATTTTTTGTTTTTTCAAATAAATTTAATATTATTTTTTCTAACTCAGTAAAATAATTTGTTGGCAATTTAATTACAATGGCATTGAATAAATAAATTAGTTAAATTAAATTGTCATTTTTATTATATGGGCTTTGCCTAACCTTGAACAATTAACATTTCTCCAATTGTTGAAATCTGGCTTTATATGTATAAAGAATGTTTTATAAGGATGTTCATGTAGATGCTGGGTCTCTTTTGGCAAGTATACTCACAGATATTTTATCCTGATTAGAGTTATTTTTAAGTGGAGTTTATCTTAATATCTCTTCTTGCAGGATTTTGTTGGTGACATATAAAAATATTTATGATTTGTGTGAATTTATTTTATAGTCTACTATTTTTCTAAAGTTATTACTTATTCCAACTAACTTTTTAGTTGAGTCCTTAGGATTTTCTAAATACATTATCATGTATTCTGCAAAAAGATAATTTATTATCTCACTTCCCATTCTGATTCCCTCAATTTCTTTGTCTTCTCTTATTGCCATTGCTAGCATTTTAAATTTAAAATAATTTTGGCAACAGTGTAATTTAGCTTTAACATTGTCAGAGATAACAATTGCTATCACTCCTTTTTATATTGGTATTATAAATTCCACTCTACCCTTGTATATTTAACTCAATGTGTATTTCTTATTTTTAATTGTGTTTCTTACAAACAGTATATTGTTAGATTCTGATTTCCAATGCAGTCTGCTATCTCATTTTTATTTTATGAGTGAATTCATCTCATTCTCATTCAATGTCATAATTACTAGTTGTGTATTTTCCTCTATCCTACTTTCTCTCACCATTTATCCCACTTGATCTATTTATCCTATTCATCCTCACACATTTAATTTACTTGTAACCACTTCCTTGCCCTCCTAGTCTTAATTTACTTACCTCTCTTATTCCTCCTTTCTCCTCTCTTTCCATCCTCCTACTTCATGACCTATATACCCTTCTAAAAGTCTTTCCCTCATTTTATCTCTTCACCCTCTTATATCTTTATAAATTCAGAAGACTTTTATACTCTTCCAAATGTATGTGTTGTTCCCTCTTTAATCCAGTTTCAATGTGAATAAGATTCCAGCACTATACCCCAAGTACTTCCACTATAATATTTCTTCCATTAAAGCCTCATTTGTTTGGTAATTCCATTTTATGTCTCTCTACCCAATTTTATTTTTTTAAATCATCTTATCATACTCAATGTATGCACAGATATTTTATCTATGTATGATCTTTCAAAATAGTAATATTAACATTGTTAAGAATATAGTTAAAATTTTCTCACACAAGAAGTAAAATGTTTGACCTATTGAATCCCTTATAATTGGTATTTAATGTTTACTTTATCTTTTATCTTATTTTTTTATCTTGTATGTCAAGTTTTCCATTGAATTCTGCTCTGGTCTTTTTGTCATGACTATCTGAAAGTCTTTCAATTCATTAAATATCCCTTTTTTCATTTAAGATTATACTCAGCTTTTCTGGGTAAGTTATTCTTGGTTGCAAATCCAGCTCCTTTGCTCTTTGAAATATAATATCCCAAATTTTTAATGTAGAAGTTGCTAAATCTTGTGTTGTTCTGACTTTGGCTTTACTATATTTAAAATGTTTCTTTTTTCTTGCTACTTGTATTATTTTTTCTTTAACCTAGAGACATTAAAATTTGGCTATGATATTCCTATAAGTTTTCATTTTAAAGTTTCTTTCAGGTAGTGATAAATGGAATTTTTTTCTATTTCTTTTTACTCCTCTACTTTTAGTATTTCAGTATATTTTCCTTAATAATTTATTATAATATTGTACTAGACATTTTTAAAAATCATAACTTTCAAGTAGTCCAACAATTTTTATATCATCCCTCCTCAATTTATTCTTCAGATCAGTTGTTTTTCTAATAAGATGTTTCACATTATCTTCTATTTTTTCATTTAAAAAAATTGTTTTATTGTTTCTTGGTGTCTTATAACATCTTTAGCTTTCCCTTGCTCAATTCTAGTTTTTAAGGAGTTATTTTCTTCCTTAATTTTTTTAGATTTATTTTTCTAATTAGTTTTTTTCATAATTTTCTTGAATTTCTTTGATTTTTCTTGTTTCTCTAATTTTTCTCTGACCTCTCTCATTTGATTTTTAAAGTCCTTTTAACTTCTTCCAAGAACTCTTTTTGATCTTGTGACCATTTGACTTTTTTTTCTGAAGTAGGGATGGCTATTTTAGCTTTACCTTCTTCAGAGTATGAATCCACTTCCTCTCTGTCTCCATAGTAGCTATCATTAGGTTCTTGTTCCTTTGCTTATTCATTGTTATTATTTTTAACAGCTCATTATTAGCATCTAGTTCTGGTTCTGAGTTGTGGGGGATGATGTCTCAGTTTCAGGTTTTACCTACTTTTGCTTTTTAAATTTTGTATGGGATCTCAACTTGAAGTTGAAGTACTTTTCTCTGCCCTTGAGCCACAGCTAGGGCCCCTGGCAATGGCTATTAAATGTTTTTGCCCCCTGTGTTCCCTCTGGAGACTGGAAACTTAACCATTCCCACAATTCCCTCTGCTGTGGAACCAAAACTGAAACTGTGACTCTGCTCTCTTGCCAATGCCCAGAGCTGGCAGGGTCTCTATCCTTCTGCTGTACCACTCACTAGACATGGGCTCACTCCTCCTGAGCTTAAGACTGAGTCTGCTTGACACACCTGTGCCTGGTGTCCATCGATTTCAAAGGGTGCTTAAATCTTTCCATATTCAGCTATCTGACCCTGAATCCAAGTCTGCCATTCTTGACCCAACTGACCCCAGATCTTTTTTGTTGGTTCAGTACAATCTGTCTGGAGGTGGTTGAACTTCAATTGGGCCATACCTCGATTTAGTTATTAAGGATATTAAGATCTTTCCCATTGTCTCAAGAGGATAACTGCTTTCCTTTTGCTTTTAATTCTTCTTCTTTCTCAAAATTCCCTTTGAGGCAAATGTTATCATGTTCATGGGAGAATTTCAAAAGACCTAGTGTTTCTCAACTTACTCTGCCATCTTCCCAGAATCTTCTCTCTCAATACTTTAATAAGCTATAATGCCATTTATGTAGATATATTTGTAAACTAAGGTGATGTGAAAACATATAATGTAAATAAAAATGCTTTTTTTTAAAAAAAATTCAGAATTATTGTAGTTGAAAAAATCTCAGGGAAAAGCTAATCCTAAAATTTACAAAACTGATAATTTGATGGATCTCTAATATCAGTCTGTCTAGTAATAGAAATTTCAATACATTCATGCCTTCTCTTACTGTTCAACTCCCATTTGTAACCAAAACAGTCCAAAAGTAACTATACCTATAAAAACTTGATTATTTTGGTCTTAATAACACCAGATGTCTTGGTGTTTTCCCAGAAGTTGAAGTTGTAGTAGACATGTCTTTCCCATTAATTTTAACTTTAAACTAATAGGAGGAAATCTGAATTCATGAGCTCAACTCAAGGACATAGAGAGGTGACTTTAGGCAGATGCAGATTCAGTTATAAAAAGCATTATGCATAAGATCAATTACATGCAGAATCCATACAATAGAAATCCATGCAGCAAAAACTAGAAGTAATATTAATTTTTATCTTTTTATAATGTTGTCAGTCAATCAGTCAATAAATATTAAGCACCTCTCATGTGCCAGGCTAAGTGCTGGAAATTTTTTTAAAAGAGGAAAAAGACATTCTCTACTCTCAAGGAACTCAGTCTAATGTGGGAGACAAGAAGCAAATAAATATGTACAAATAAGCTTATATAAAGAATAAATAGTAAGTAATAAACAGAGGGAAGGCACTGAAATTAAGAGGGATTGGGGAAGATTTCCTATAGAAGATGGGATTTGGGTGAAACATAAAAGAAGCAAGTAGTTAGAAATAAAAAAAAAAATGAGAGTTGCAGGCTTGTCAAGCAGCCAGAGAAAATGCCTGGAGTTGGAAGATGGCACCAGACACCTAAAGATAAATGAAGCAGAAGTGGATGATTCAATGAAATAATATTTACTTATACTGTTATCATTCTATTTGGTGGAAGTTCCTAACTCTCTGCTATACTTTTTTGCTTGTAACCCAGCTCCTTGGATGAAATACACACACATGCATGCATATATACATATATGTATATATAATATGTGTGTTTATGTATACACATGCATGTGTGTATGTGTATAATCTTCTCTCAGGTTTTAACTGGAACCAGTGTCACATTATAGTTGTATACATCTTCTTGCTATTCACAGCCAACATCACTCATCCCTTTTAAGTAATAGATCTTCAAAATCTTTCCTTTAATTATAATAGATCTTGTCAGTGCTAAATACAGGCTAACTTATGCAAAGAATTTTGGAAGTCTTAAAATTATAAAAATGCTCACTGTCATCACCATCATGATCATATCACCGTCATCATCATCATCATAGTAGAATAGAATAAAATAGGCACTTACTGAATACTTATTGACAAAAAATTCATGCATATAGAAATATTCTTTCCACACATTGGCAACTATACCTTAAGGAGAAGGTATCTGCCTCCATATTAGTCTTCACTAGGACTTTCTTCACAGTCACCAATCCTCACTATAGGTTAGGTTCATCTGTAGTAAAGCAACACAGAGGTCATAATACTCTGACATGTGGCTTATTCTGAGGTCTAACTTGATATGAAACTTATGATATACTATTCAGTGTTTTCTGTACGATCAGAAAGATTCTCTTCATCATTGGGAATCTCAAAATAGGAGTTAATTTGAAACTTTGCCCATTTCTTCTGAGTGTCTGCTCCCTTCTTCCTCAAGACTGGGTATAGATTCTCCCTCACCTTCATCCAGAGACTCAGAATCAAGAAATCTTTTTTTTTCAGGCAAATTTACATTCACCATAGTTATAGTTTCACTTCTCTCTTGTCAAAGTACTTCTGGACAATTCTGCCCCTATGTTCCCGAAACCCTTTCTGGGAAGGAATTTTCTTAATTTAGAGGGAAGGAGAACTGCCAGTTGAAGAGGATTCCAGCCAATTTTTGAAGGTGTATGGAGTATTGTGAAGGGGTAGGAGATATATGAATAAGGAAAGGCTAGAGAAGGACAATGGGATCATAAATAAAAACAATCTATCCTTAGGTAAGTTTTCCTATAGATACATGCTCCCCAAGCATCTAAAGATATCCCTCAGGATTGAGGACTTTATAAGCCAAATGGGCTAGTAGAGGAGGAAGGTTGTTGGAACTCGAAATAGGAATCACAATCTCTGGCAATTTCACAAACTGTTCACCAAGGACATTAGGAAGACTTGCCAAGCTCTTTTCCCAGCTGCTCATCCACCTTTTGTTTGAGATTTGTTTTACTGTAATTATGCCATTCAATTACTTCAGTGAATACAGATTATTATTTATTCACCTATCAAAAAAAGAATGATTATCATAATACTGAGTATACTAGGAAGTAGACAAATGAGGCATAAAAGTTTCCTCATTCCTTTCCATTTCTGAATAGCCAGAGGCTAAAACAAAACAAAATAAAATAGCAAAAGTCTCTTTTCCAGAAAATGAATCTATTTAGGAGACTTCACAGTGTTACAGAGCTTATGGGAAAGAAAAGCTAGGGGAAAGGGGCAAAGATACAAAAATTCAAAATTAAAGTCATAAGTGAATATCAAAACATAGATCAAATCATTTTCCAAGAAAGTAAGAGGGAGTATCAGTTAGGAAAAAATGGAGTTCCTGTTGTTAAATCTAAAGATCTGAATAATTAAGAAATCTGCTTATAGACTGAAAGTCTGGATGTCGATCCTTTTTCCCTTCTTGTTGGACAAAAACCCCAGAAGGATAAAAGATTTTTTAAAAGGTCAAAAGGAAAAAAACAAAAAGAAAGATGTGATTAAAAATGTGGTGAAGAAGCCTCAAAATGGTCTTGCAGTTGGCATCTATCCTAGCTCAGGGAATTGGTAGATACTCATCATTTTTGATGTATTACCACTAAACCATGTACAAGTAGAAATATGTTGCAATATAAACTGGGATAGAAGGGAAAAAAGAAAGAAAAGGTGCCTGTTACTATCTTAAAATCAGTTGGTGGTGATTAGAATGGGGAAAGCCAATTTATAAAGATTCTTAAAATGCCTATGTATTACTCTAATGAAGATGTGCCTAGGAAGTTGTGAGGTCATGGCAGAAAGTTGTATAAATCAAGACACCAAGAAGGAGAAATTTTTGACACAGAAAAAGAGAAATACAAGATTACAGAATAGCTTAAGACTGATCATTAAACGGTGGACTCTCAGATCCTGCCCCAAATCAAGAAAATTCCTTAGCTCCATGGCTACCTGAATTCTGTTTTCTCTCTCTAGTAGAGTTTAACTTCCCAAAGAGGTGTTTTAAATGTCTTGCAAAGGAATCATTAAAATATCTGGAATAGAAAAAACATAACCTGTTTTAGAATCATAACGAGACCTGTTAGAGAGGTTCGTTGTTTATTATGGCAGGTACAGGTTGACACATACGCCCTATCCTTGCTGCTTAAAATACTCTACTATAAGATGACTTTGATGTTATCTATCTTCTGTGGCCATTATTCCCACTTTACCACACAGGAATCTTGGACTCTGTCCTTGGAACCACCCTGCGTTCTGATAGATGAGCTTTCATTTTATTTTATCCATATCCTGGCTTCTATCTCACTTCCTAGCCATTTAAAACTGTTTCATATGCCTACTCTCACTGCCATTTTACAGCTCCCCTTTATTCATTTTTTCCCTGCTAGAATGTAAAATATTTGAGCATAAAGATTGTTCTGTTTGCTGCATCTGAATCTTCAATTCTTATTTCCACAATGCTTTTTTTGTTTTTCTATGTCTATCTCTCTTCCTGTCTATCTATCTGTATCTATATCTATGTATCATCTATTTCTCTCATAGGGTTTTGATCTGGCAAATGAGTGTCAATGAATTACTCATCTAATTCTAGAACATTCAGATTATGAGTGATCTCCTAGGTTTTTTCCTCACACCAATAGTTTTCCTAGTTTGCCAGAGATTATTGGAGGATTTGTGATCTCTAGTGAGTCAACTAGTATTTATGAAGTACCTACTAATTCTAAGTGCCAGGAATGCAAAAAACAAAACAAAACCAAAATACCCAACAATCCCTCCTCTCAAGAAATTCATTACTTAATAGAGGAGAGAACATACAAATAACTATGTACATGCAAGATATATACAGGAAAACATTTGGGTAGTCTTAGAAGGGAAATACTAGGATTAAGGAGGCCTGGAAAGTGTTCTTATAAAAAGTGAAACTTTAGCTGAGACTTGAAAAAATTCAAGATAGTCAAAAGTCATAGAAGATGAAAGATTCCAAGCAAAATACTCAGAAATCAGTTCAATCTTGTTCTTCAACATTTATATTTCTTATCATATCACCAATTTGTCTTTTAGTTTCACTCACCAGAATCCAAGATATCTTATTTTTAAAATCTTCTAATTTTTTTTTATTACATGTGTCAGTAGTACTATGAAAATGCTGGGGTTTTAGCTACTGATTCCACTTTTTTCATTGTTCTACCTCATCACATATTGTTTGGGTATCTATAATGTATGAGTAATATCTATTTCTTCAAGCTGTGCTGCTTTCATACATAATTTGTATTGATCACCTTCATTTCTGAATTTCACTAATTGCTTCATCATCATTTCAGTTAAAACATAAGCTTGTTATCTACTTTTATAAAATGACCAAAATTGTAAATAAGCTCTATTTTCTTGGAAGAAATTAGTTTTATATTTGGTCCATGAGTTTATAACTTCAACTTCATCCATGCTGACTTATTACTGCAGAGTTATTGAGTCACTATATTCCCTAGTTTTAAAAATATCTTTGTCTTCTTTATTTAATGTAATTGAGACACTGACTGAATTCTGTACATTTTTCACAAATCCTTTCAAAGATAATCCTCTATTAATAGTTCTTTCATTTCCATCAAAGATGGGTTATGGTAATTGTTAATACAATGCTCTTCTCATTTTCCTTGTTTCTAACCAAAAAAAATACAAATTTAAAAGTCAAAGTATTTCATGGCATGAGAAGTCCTTCATCTTGGTATTTTCAATTATCTTTATTTTTCTTGAATGGCAGGAATTTGAAGTTGACCATAAGGTAGGACTTTTTCACCTCTCAATTATTACTTGGAAAAAGCAAAAATGGTAAATATAGTTTGAGTTCCTAATACACAGGTTTAAGGAGAGAAGTATGCAAAAAAAGATATGAAATGATAACACTTTCTACTAGGTTTCTCTATGTCATGTGTCCTAGACTATTTGTTTTGTTTTTTCTACTCTTTAGGGTGATAAAGACGTGACTGTACCAAGTATCTAAGGCGTTTTTCAGAAAGGAGCTTCCTAGTGACCTCTTACTTGACAGACATGATTTCCAGCTTGCCTAATGGCATAGAATGCCTACCCACTGGAATCATTCAGACTTGTTGGACATCATGTGAGTCAACATACCCTGCCTTGCTGAACATATGTTGCTGATTGTCCTTCCCTTTTAAAGAGGAGCAGGGACATCACAGGACAATATCTTGACTTGTATGTGAATTGAATTTAAGTGAGGTAGAGTTGAATGAAATTGTCAGCCTCCTTTTCTCTTCCAGAGTAATTAAAATCTAGCGGTGAGATAAAATGATCGTCAGTGCCCCAATGTGCAGTGGATGTCCTTGACATCTGCAATGTCAGACCAAGCTGTAAATGCTCGACAATGCCTGGCTCAACCACCTTCATGGCCCTTAGCACAAACTATTCTCATTCACCCACTCTATCAGGGTAGGTCTTCAGCTGCTTGGGGTAAACACCCCCAATGCCAAAATTTTGTCATTGTGGCAGGTAGAAGAAATACACGTGAGCATAGGGTCTATGAAGGGATGATTTCAAAAAATTAAAACGAATAGGTGCCTAAGAAAGAGGTTTCACGGTGTAGGGGAAGATGAGTGAGGTGGTGGGCAGTGTTTAAATCTTACTCTCATTGAAACTGGCTCAGAGAGGAAATTACATACACACTTGGGTGTATATCTTACTGTAAAGGGAAGTAGAAAGGGAAGAGAAGGGAGGGACGGTGGGTACTGTTAGAAGGGAGAGCAGATAAAGGAAGGCAGCGGTCAGAAGTAAAAAAAAAAAAGACTTTTCAGGAAAAACATGGAGAAAGAGAGACAGACAAACAGACACTTAGAGAGGAAGGGAGAGAATAAATGAGAAAAATAGGATGGAGGAAAATACACAGAAATCATAACAGTGAATGTGAATGGGATGAATTCATCAAAAATATGGAAGTGATAGCAGAATGGAGTAAAAACCATAATCTAATGATACTTTGAAAAAAATATATTTGAAATAGAGAGATATACACACAGTAAAAATAAGGGGATGGAAGAAAATCTATTCTACTTCAGCTGTCATTTTTTTAAAAAGGAAGTGTAGCAATCATGATTTCAGACAAAGCAAAAGGAAAAAATAAATTTAATTAAAGGAGATAAGCTGGGAAAATGTATTTGACTAAAATGTACCATAAACAATTAAGTAATCTTGACACTAAATATGTATGCAAAAATACTATAACATCTAAATTTTTGAATGGCAAATTAAATGTTACAAGAGGAAATAGTAAAACTATATTAGTTAGGGACTTCGACTCTTCCCTCTCAGAACTAGATAAATCTAACAAAAAATAAACATAAAATAATTTAAAGAGATCATTATGATGTCAGAAAAGTCAGGTATGATAGACTTCTGTAGAAAATTGAATGGGAATAAAAGGAGAATACGCTCTTGTAAATAAAACCTTCTAAAAATTAATCATTTACTAGGGCATAAATGCCTTACAACCTAATGTGGAGAAGCAGAAATATTAAATACATCTTTTTTGGATAGCAATGCAATAAAAATATGTATTCAATAAAGAGTCATAGAAACAAATATCAAAATTAATTGGAAACTAAATAATCTAATATTGAATAACAATTGATTCCAAGAACAAATCATAGAAATGATCAATAATTTCACTCCCCAAAAAATGACAATGAGACAACACAACAAAATTTATAGAATGCAGCCAAAGTAGTACTTACGGGAAATTTTGTGTCTCTAAATACTTATATCAATAAAATAGAAAAAGAACAGATCAATGAATTGGGCATACAACTAAATAAAATAGAAAAAGAACAAATTTAAAATCTTCAATTAAACACCAAGTTAAAAATCCTGAAAATCAAAAGGATGGATTAATAAAAAAGAAAGTAAAAAGTGAAATAATACAAAACTAGAAGATGATATTGTGGAAAATCCATAAACTATATAAATCATTAGATAATTTGATTTTTAAAAAAGAAAAAATACCAAATTATTAGTATCAAAAAATAAAATAATTAATTCACCACCAATGAAGATAAAATTATTTGGAACTATTTTGTTCAATGATATAATAATAAATCTAACAACATAATGAAATGAGTAGTTATTTATAATAATAAAAAACTTGCACAGGTTAAGGGCAAAGAGAATATTTAGAAACTCTATATTAGAAAGAAATTGAACAAATCATAAATGAGGTTTCTAAGAAAATATCCCCAAGACAAAATGGATTCACAATTTAATTCTATCAAACTTCAAAGAATAATTAATTCCAATACTAGAGGCAGATAGGTAGCTGAACATTGAACCCAAATGTGACCTCAGATCAATAGTGTGACTCTGAGTAAGACACTTAACCTCTCTTTGCTTTAATCCAGTGGAGAAGAAAATGGCAAAATACTTATGATCTTTGCCAAGGAAACCTCATGGATAGCATTAATGAACTATGGACCCCTGTGTGATAGAGTCAGACAAGATCGAATGACTGACCAGTAGCAACAATAAATGGCCATAGTAATCTAGTATTTGATATATACAGAGATTTAAACTTTTATGAAAAGAATTCACTATTTGATAAAAATCTCTGGGGCAAACTGGAAAATATTTTGGCAGAAAACTAGGTATAAAACAACATCTCATATAGTATACCAAGATAAAGTCAAAATAGGTATATGATTTAGACATAAAGGGTGACATCATAAATAAATTAGAAGAGTTTAGGAATTTTTACATGTCATATTTATGGATAAAGGAAGAATGTATGACCAAAGAAAGTGAGCATTCCAGAACATAAAACAGATAATTTTGATTATATCAAATTAAAAAGATTTTGCACAAACAAAATTAATGAAGCAAAGCTTAGAAGGAAAACAGGAAACTGAGAAAAAAAATTACAGCAAATTTCCCTCCTCTTTCTTTAATATATAGAGAACTGAGTCGAGTTTATAAAAATGCAAAGAACTTACGGAGTCTGAATGCAGATCAAGGAATTGCTCTGGGTTTTTTTTTTGGGGGGGGAGAAGAGGGGTGTTTTCTTTTGCAACATGACTAACATGCAAATATGATTTGCATGACTGCACATGTATGGTCTATATTAAATTTCTTACCTTTTTAAGAAGGGACAAAGGGAGGAAAAAAGAGAATTTGGAACTTAAATTTTTGTAAATGTCAAAAACTGTTTTTACATGTAATTGAGAAAAACAATAATAAAGAAGCTTAGAAAAGGGGAAATATAATAAATTTAGGATGTCCACAAAACATCTTGTTTCAAATGTCTATAGGAATTGGAGGTAAGCTGTCAAAGGTCAGCCAACAGGCAAAGAATGAATGAGTAGATTTGAAAAGTATTAACATAGAGGATAATAATTTAATTCATGGAAGCTAGTGAAAGAAGAGTAGAAGGCCTACATTTAGTGGGAATGAACCAGATGAAAATTCAACAAAAGATACTGAAGGGGAGCCATCAGAAAAATAGGAGAACCAAGAAAGAATAGTGTCTAGAAAAACTAAAGAGAATATTAATGAAAAGTGATTGAGAATGTCAAAGGCTGAAGAAAAAATAAAAAAGGATGAAGGATGGGAAAAGACCACTGGATTTGGTAATTAAGACATGGTCATTTTGGATATGGAAATTTTCATTGAATGTTGAAGTCAGAAGCCAGATTACAGAATTACAGAGTTAAAGAAAAAGTGGAAGCACCTATTGTATAAAATATTCTCAAGGAATTTAGCCACAGAATTGCAGGAGAACATGGGACAGTAGTTAATGATAATGTAAAGATTAAATGAGGGTTTTTTGAGGACAGTGAAAGACATACTCATGTTGGTAGACAGTAGGAAAGCAGCCAATAGATAGGAAGAAATTGAAGATAAGTGAAAGAGAGTAAAGTAAGGGACAAACTGCTGGAGGATAAAATGAGTTCACTTTTGTTTGGCAAGGAGAAAGTACCTCTCTTTATGAGAAACAGAGTTGAACAAGGAGATAGTGGCAGAAAGCTTATGAATTATATAAATTGTTGCTGTTTGACATGGTTCTCATGAATACTGAGATGATTCAGGCCAGTTCTAATAGACTTGTGATGAAGAAAGCTATATGCACCCAGAGAGAGGACAGTGGGAACTGAATGTTGATTACAACATAGTATTTTTGCTCTTTTTGTTGTTTTGTTTTCTTTCTCATTTTCTTTCCTTTTTGATCTGATTTTTCTTGTGCAGCATGATATTTGTGGAAATATATATAGAAGAACTGCACATATTTAACATATATTGAATCACTTGCCATCTAGGGAAGGGAGTGGGGGAAAGGAGGGAAAAATTAGAACACAAAGTTTTGTAAGGTTGAATGTTGAAAATTATCCATGTATATATTTTGAAAATAAAAATCTTTAATTGAAAAAATAAATTGTTGCTGTTTATCCTTCATTTTTGAAGAGGACCAGTGACTTCATAGATGATGTTTTAACTCTGAATTGGATTTAAGTGAGACAGAGTTGTGCAAAGTCATCAACCTTACTCTGTCTTCCTGAGTCATTGAAGTGCAGTGGCAAGATAAAAGTCAAGATAACTGGCAATGGCTTAAGATGCAGTGAAAAGCATATTTGATGCTTGACCAAGCTCTAAGTGCTCCATGGTGCCTGCTTCAGTCACCATCATGGTCACTGTAAAAATTTGTTCTCATCCTATCATTCTTCTGTGTAAAATTTTCATATGTTCAGGGCAGACACCTCACATTCTGAAATCATAATCAAACAACTACCATTTGTAGTACCATTTACTAAGCATATATTATAGGCCAGGCACCTTGGATGCAAAGAAAGGCAAAAATTAAACAGTCCCTGCTTAGAAGGAACTCATAGTTCAATAATAAGCAAAGAAATGAAATAAGAGGGGAAGAAGACAGAATTCTTAGTGAATAGCCACAATTTTTTCAGTAAATTATGAATCAAAGTTTTCAGCTGAGAGGAGGGAGAGAAAATGAGTCATGAATATTTTTGGAAAATTCACTGTAGTGAATGGGATAATGAGTTAATAAGGAATGTATGGAAGAATTGCTTAGTAGCAATGAGAGGTCAGTTCAGGTTATATAATAAATTTGAAGTGGTTTGAAAATAAGTGGTTGCATTATTTTCTCTTTCTTTTAGCCACATTTGTGTAGAATCAAGGGCAGTGGATGGTGGGAACTATCTAAGAGTGACAGTTGGCAGGACATAATTAGCAGTATAATAAAGACTCAAGAAGATTGTGTAGACTTGAACTAATTCACCAAGAAATCAAGATGGGGAAAGGAAGGGATTGTGACTAGTTCAAGAATGATGGCCTAGGACAGAACAGAGGGGATCATGGATAGACGGTCATAATATAGATGAAGAGCAAGGTATGATATTGGAGTCTACTCCTAGCACTAAAATTGTGTGTGAGAAATGGACTTCAAGTTTATGAGAGAGATGTATTGCTAATATTCTTATTATACCTTTTTTTTTTAACAATTACTTTTACCTAGGTATAATTGTATTCCCTGGATGACAGAGTCAGGGAGGAGCTGAGTAGACTAGTGGAAGCTCATAATCTATAGTTTTAAGAGTAGTACATATGCATAAAATATCCTGAATCTAAAGTAGTTATGCTCCATGGGACCCAATCTGTGAGTTGGGGAGATAATCTATAAAGAGTGTCACATAAATAAATAACAAAAATATAATTAATAATTATAAGGAAGTTTATATGTATTTTATGTTAATATCTATAGTTTTTATTATTAAAGGTCTAATATAGGTGGTAGCTGAGCTTTGGAGGAAGCTAAAAGATCCCTAACTTAGTGAAGAGGGAGAGCATTCTTTTGTAAAGGAAATTATCTATATAAATACATCTATATAAGAGTGCTATGTGTAAAAAAAAAAAAAGCAAGACCAGGTTGCTGGACCATAGAGTGTGAAAAGCAAGGCATAAAAAGCCTAATAAAAGTAACTTGGTGCCAAGTTGTGAAAGGCTTTACACGATAAACAAAAAAGTTTTTATTGGATCTTAGAAACTATTATTTTTAGAGTCACTAGAACTTCTTGAGGAGGGAATTACATAATCAACCTTTTATGTGAGGAATATCAGATTGGTATTTGCATGAATTGAAGGGAGGAGAAATCTGAGAAAGACAGCTCAATTAAGAAACTATTGAAATAGTCTAGGCAAGAGGTCTTGCAAGGCAAAACTTGGGTGGTGGCTCTCTAGGAGTGAGATCTTGATCTTTATATACTCCACAGTGTCTTATATATAGTAATTGTTCAAGAAATATTTAAGTGAGCAATTGAAACTTAATGACCTACAGTGTTTAAAAAACATTCATGATGGACTAGTAAGAAAGTGCATTTAAAGAATTGAAATACAATAGCTATCTGTGATATTTTGAAGTGGACACTTCTTAATACTGTAAATGTTTGGAGTGTTCACTTTATATTTAGTTAACCTTCTCTAAAATAACAAATTATTTATAAATATAAATGATTTATAAATACTTCCTTGACAAGCTGACTAGATAGCCTAAAACATTTGCATATTTAGCATTCATAAGATCATAGATTTTGAACTGATTCCCTGAAGAAGTTGAGACTTGCCCAGGATCATACAGATATTAAGTGATAAAGGTTAGATTCAAACATTATCCCCTCAGATTAAAATTCAGAGTTCTTTTTACTTCATTTTGATTCCATACAATATTTTTCTTTTAGACTTGATTTTAATTGTTCTAATATAATGAATTAATTTAGAGTTCATATGGATACCACATGTATTTTTGTAGGCATTTATTTATCATTTATTTTTTGCCAATGAGCTTATTTTTGAGTTTTGTTGATCTTCTCAAAATACATAATCATTTATAATAAAAATTCAAGTGGAAGCTGGTAGGACTTATTATTCCCAGAAATAGAGAGATAGTTTTACTATTTTAATTTGAAATTTGTATGACTTGTAACAATGGGTTCCTTATATAAAATCTCATCATTTTATGACTGTATTATTACAGTAATTTGGTATCCCTGTCTCCATTTCAATCCATTTGTCCTGTAGATAGATATCAAACTGATCCTTCTAAAACATAATTCTATCAGTCCCCTAATAAATAAAGTCCATTGTCCCTTCTACTGCCTCTAGAATCAAATAAAAATTCTCTGTTTGGCTACTAAAATCCTCCTGGCCTCATCCTATCTTTCTAGTTTTCTTATATCTCACAACCCCTTATGCTTTGTAATCCAATGGCATTGACCGACCTCTTTGCTGTTCCTCATACATAAGATACTCAGTCTTGCCAACTCCAGGCCTTTCACTGGTTGTCTCCTATTGCTGAAACACTTTCTCCACCCCCATCTCTGCTTGCTAGCTTCCTTAGCTTCCCTCAACTTCCCTCCTGTCATCTAAAAGAATTCTTGTTCAATCCTCCTTAACCTTAGTGGCTTCCTTTTAAAATTATCTCCAATTTACCTTGTTCATACCCTGACTGTATATTGATGATTGTGACATGCTGCCTCCCCTACTACATTGTGAATTCCTTAAGAGCTGGGACATTTTTCTCTCTTACTTTAATCCTTGGTGCTTAGTAAAGTACCTGGAGCATAAGTGCTTAAAATGATTATGATTCTTAACTGAATAGCCAGAACCAAACCAAACCAAACCAAACCAACAAACAAAAAAACCCAAACAACAATAACAACAACAACAAAAACACTGAATAACTCAATAAACAAAATGGCATGGGTTTTGATGGCAAGGAAAATTAAATACCACATTTTAGGAGATTGTTATTTTGTCTAGCAAACATTTATTAATTTTCTTCTATAATTACTGCAGTTTTGAAGAAAGGCAAAAGACAGAATTTGGCCTTTAAGAGATCACAATGTATTAAAATAAACAAATATAAACAACTATGTATTAACAAAACTATAAACAGTATAAATGAAAAGTAATCAAAGGACAAAAGCTATTAAGAATTGAGAATGATTTTTTGCATAAGGTAGAATTTTGACTGGGAAACTAGGAAGCAGCATTCCATGCATGAGTGGAAATGCTTAGTCAGAGATGGAGTGTCTTATTTGAGGAAGAGTTGGGAGGTTAATATTATTAGAAGAAGAATATGTGGGTAAGGTATAAAAATACTGGAAAGTTGAGTGATCTTGGTTATAAAGAACTTTGAGTGCCAAACAGGGGATTTTATATTTGAAACTGAAAGTAATATAGAGATACTGAAGTTTATTGAGTTGGGGTAGGAGTGGGGGGTGGCAGTGACATAATCAAACCTTTGTTTTAGGAAAATCTCTTTGGTATCTGAAGAAAGAATGGATTGGCATAGAAAGAGCCATGACAGACAAACTATTTCAATAATCAATCATAAGGAGATAAGGATTTGCACCAGGGTTGTTGTAGGATCACAGGAGAGTAGAGACATATTTGAGACATGCTATAATGCAAAAATAAACAAATATAACATCTGATTGGATATGAAATGTGTGAGTAAATGAAGAGTTAAGGATGACATCTAGGTTGTGAGGTTAATAAACTGGGAGGATAGTGGTTCCCTCCCCTTTCTCTCTCCTTCCCTTGCTTCTTCCTTCCTTTCTTTCTTTCCTTCCTTTGTTCTTCCTTCCCTCCTTCTTTCTTTCCTTCCTTCCTCCCTCTCTCTTCTCTCTCCCTCTTTCTCTCTCCTGTTTTCTCCCTAGGTCCCCTTTCGCTTTTGGGAATTTCCCCATGAATTGATTATTTTTTTCTGAGACTATGTATTTAAATTGTCTACTTTTTGGTCTATTAATCCATCTTTGTTGTTGTTGTTGTTGTTGCTGAGGCAGTTGTGACTTGCCCAAGGTCACATAGCCAGGGAGTGTTAAGTATCTGAGACCACATTTGAACTCAGGTCCTCCTGGTGCTCTATCTGCTGCACCATTATTTCCTCTTCCCTTGTGGTAAATTCTTCATTTTTACTTTTAATGTTGATAGGTTTTCTTTTGGTTTTAAAATAAGATTAATTTTACTGAATTTATCTTAAATATAAAAATTACATTGTAGCTCCTTATTTTAAGATCATAGGAATCTTTATTTCAAATGTAACTTATTTCTTCTAAAATGTTTAATAAACATTTCATTACTTATTCTTTTTGGGTCATTATATTTTTTTACCTTTTTCTGTTTCTTTTTTATTCACAAGTTCAAAATGCTGCTTACTTCTCTTTTTAAATTTTTAGGAATGACTACAATAAATCATTTTGCAGAAAGTCAATCTCTATTCACTAATAATTAAGTTTTATTTTGCAGGTTATTTCATTTCTAAATTTTTACCCCTTTGGTTGGCTCTCCATGTATCCCTCTTCTCTAGTATTCCAGTTTTAGTTCTCATTTTTCTCCTTTTCATTTGTGTATCTGAATATCAATATCTGCTACTTTTTTATGGAATAAAGAAGTTGAAATTCAACTGCTGCCATGGGAACACCAAATAGGGATTCCCACTGCTGGACTCTAAAGCACAAACCTATAAGATTTCCTGAACTCTCTGGGCCCAGCATGCAAAATTGGCTAAAAGATGAGGACACTAAATGAGAATTACTGATTGACTAAAAAAAATTTTTATTAAGTGCTCACTATGTGCCAAGAACTAGGAATTAAAAAAGAATAAGAACATAGTCCCTATCCTCAAGGAGTTCACAATCTAATTAGGAGATTGAAAGGCAGATAGAAAAGCTTAGGGGCTTGCACATATTGGAATTTTGAGGGAACTGGTCCAGACCCACTTGAAAGAGTGAGTCTAAGAATCAGAATGAAATAGTAATTTCGGTTTCTCCTAAGAAAAAGTGAGAATAGAGGAATAGAGGAGACCCAATAGGTAAAACCATATAATCAGCCATCTGTGAAGATAGAATTAATGTATCTTTGTGTTCCAAATAGTAAATGTCAACAACAACAACAACAAGATATATATATATATATATATACATATATATGTGTGTGTATATACATATATATATATATATATATATATATCTTAGTACAATAATTTGGGGATTTTTTTACCACCCAAGTATATAGAGAACTTGGCGTATCTGAAATATCTCATCTATAGGTAATACCTACAATTATTTATATACCCAGACTTCATTCTAGTGTCTCATTCTTCAATGGTTCTGAATGAATTTGAAAGGAGTTAAGAATTTCCAAACCTTCAAATATCGGTTTCTATGTCTATCTTTCCATTATTAAAGCATTTTTTTTCATTTCCAATATTTTTCTGGTTCCATAAGTCTGTCTTTAAAATTCAGATACTACTAGAATTGACCTATTACTTTATTAGAAATTAGTTGAGATCAAAATTAATACCAAAACAAAAGGAATGCATATGGGGTATGGAGAGAAGACTAATAAGAAAGGAAAATTTTGTATATTTTATATTTCTACCTGCCTTCTGAAGAATGAATGTGTATTAATTGCATGGATGAAAAGCAAGAAAAATCATCTGGACAACCATCAATATTAAATGGTAGAAAAATTCAATAATAAGGTTATATTAGTATTGTAGTTCATAAAATTCAGATCTTAGGGATCTTTTCCTGGTCCTTTTATAGAGAAAGAAATTGAGGGTTAGAGAAGAGAAGAAAATTAGCAATCACACAAGAAATAATTAGTATACCTGAGATTCAAAAACAGACATAAGGAATTCCGCAACTCTATCAAGGGCAAATTAATTGTAAAAACAAACAAATGAACACAAAAATGAAGAAAGAAAAACAAAAACCTGAGTGTTCCTCAACCCTAACTTAAAGTTATAGTGCATAACATTTAAGTCTTATCTTGAGGCTTTTGCCTTGTGTAGTATTTCTGTATTCTTATATTTCTTGTGGATTCATCTTATTCTATATATGGTAGGTGATTATTTTTCTGAGTTTTTTTGTGTGTGTATGTTATATTAATTGAAAAGTATTATTTCACCATCTTGCCAAACACAAAACTTTCTACAAAGTAGAGCTATGTTATAGTGGAATGAGATGTATTGGGAAATAGTGGTTTCCTCTAGGGATTTTCAAGCAAAGGCAAAATGATTATTAGTGATATTATTTAGAACAGTGGTGTCAAAATCAAAGAGAAACAGGCCACTAAATTATATATAAGGATCCTTGTGGATTGTATATTGATTTAGAAAATCACCATTTACATTATTTAAAAAATAATAAAATAGATAAAGCATTAGTTAATTTGATTTTTTAAAAAAGAAAAGAAAAAAACCAAATTACCAGTATCAAAAATGAAAGGGCTGAATTCACCACCAATAAAGAGAAAATTAAAACAATTATTAAGAATTATTTTGCCTAATTATATACATCTAAATGAAATAGATGAATATCTACAAAGGTATGTTATCCAGATTAAGAGAAGAAGTAGAATATTTAAATAACCCAATTTTTAAAATTGAACAAGCCATCAATGAACTTCCTAAGAAAAAAATACCCAAGGTCAGATAAATTTGCAAATAAATTCTGCCAAACATTTAGAGCACAATCGATCCTGATACTGTATAGACTATTTAGGAAAAGAGATGAAGTAGACCTACCAAATTCCTTTTATGACACAAATATGGTGCTAATGTCTAAACCAAGAAGAGTCAAAACAGAGAAAGAAAATTACAGACCAATTTTCCTAATCAATATTGGGCAAAAAAATTAAATAAAATACCAGCAAGGATATTACAGCACTATATCACAAGGATTATACATAAAAAAGGTGGAATTTATACCAAGAAAACAGTTCAGTATTAGGAAAACTGTAAGCACAATTGGCGATATCAAAAACAAAACCAACAGAAATCATATTATTATCTCAATAGATGAAAAAAAGCCTTTGAAAATACAATATACATTTCTATTAAAAACATTAGAGAGCATAGAAATAATGAAAGCTTTCCTTAACATGATAAATATTTATCTAAAACCATAAGCAAGTATTATCTATGATAGAGATAAATTAGAAGCCTTCCCAGTAAGACCCAGAGTAAAGCAAGGATCTTCTCTCACCTCTATGATTTAATATTATACTAAAATGTTAGATACAGCAATAAGAGAAGAAAAAGAAATTGAAGGAATTAAAATAAGCAATAAGGAAACAAAACTATCACTCTTTACAGATGATATGATGTACTCAGAAAATCCTAAAGAATCAACTAAAATATAAATTGAAAAAATTAGCAACTTTAGTAAGTTCACATAAACCATCAACATTTCTATATATTAAAAATAATTTCTATATATTACCAATAAAGCCCAGCAGCAAAAGAGAGAAGCAAAAAGAGCTTCTATAAATATGTATGATGAAGAACTCTGAAAATACTTAGCTATTCTTAGCAATACAATAATCCAAAACAATCCCAAAAAACTAATAATAAAGCACACCATCCACCTCAAGAGAAAGTTCTGTTACTGTCTAAATATAAACTGAAGCATATTATTCTCCCTTTATTTCTTTCATTTTTATAAAAAAATTCAAGTCTTCTTGTTAAAAAATGATGAATATGGAAATGTTTTATGTCATTATACATGTACAGCCTTTATTGGATTAATAACCATCTCAGAAAGGGAGAAGGGCAAAAAGGAGGGAGGGAAAGATAGGGAAAGATAGGATTTAGAACTCATCATTTAAAAAATGTTAACATAGCAGTGAAGTTAACTCTTAATCTAGGGAAGTAGATGCTTATAGATTGAAATATGGGACTTTTAATCTCAAATGTGGAGACATTTTTACACATTTTATGCTTTGATATGATTAAAGAAAAGAGTAAAATCTCTGTCTCTTTGTTACATCTTGATAAACTTTATGGCAAAAATAGAAACATAAAAACACCATGAAAAGGGAAATAATATTCATAAAAATGAATTATGTAAACAATTCTAGTCAATAAGAATGCTTAAAGTATAACTAAAAGCATGTTCTAGATATTCATATGTCTATGATAAGGGCATGTCTACATTTGAAAATGATTGTCACTGTATTCCATATGGTCCTCATATATTTAATATATTTAGTTTTGTGTTATTTTTCAAAGATCTCTCTTTGAATGAATGGTTGATTGCATGAGAATGGCTCACAGATTTCAACATAAAGCTTTGCTTTCAGTCCATCAGTCAACAAGCATTTATTAAGTGCCTATTATGTGTCAGACATCATACTAAGTTCTAGGACTACAAAAAGAAACAGGCTATACTCAAAGAATTAATGGGGGAGATAGCAATCAAATAAATATATGCAAACAAGCTATTTTAGAGATAAATGAGAAATAAATTAAAGAAGGAAGGCAATAGATTTAGATGGGTCAAGAAAGGCTTCCAGTATAAAATGGGATTTTAGTTGGCATTAAAAAAAAGTCAGGGAAGTCAAATAGGTGGAGATGAGGAGAGAGAAAATTCCAGATGTGGGAGTCAAAGAAAATGTCCAAAAGCAAGATATGGAGAGTCTTATTCATAGAACAGCAGGAGGTTAGAGTCACTTCCACAAGAGAATACAAATCTTTTTTTCAAATGCAAATGTGAATAATGTCCATGCCTAACTCACGTGTTGAAAAATATCACAATGAAGAAATGAGCTACAAAATTCTCAAGGTAAATGCTGTACATACGTAAAGTGTTTTGCAAATCTTAGAATCTGGAAAGACAGAAGTGAAGTGAGCAGAACAAGAAGAATTTTGTATACAATAATAGCAACATTATATGGTAAAAAATTGTAAATGACTTAGCTGATCTCTGCAGTACAACGATTCAAGAAAAATCCTAAAGGATTCATGATAAAGCAAACTATCTCCCTACAGAGATAGAATTGATACCATCTAAATACAAACTGAAATGTCATTCTTTCTCTTTCTTTTTTAATGAATCTTTTTATACAAAATTATAATTATGGAATGTTTCACATAATTACACTTATATCAATTATATCATATTGCTTGCCATCTCAGGCAAGGAAAAGGATAGTTGGTGAGGGAGAGATATATGTAATTAAGAAAAAAATACAATATCATAAAATAAAAGAGCCATTATTGTTGTTGTTATACAAACCAAGCAGAGTAATAGAATCCAATGTAATTCATGTTTTATTAATTTAATAGCAAAGAAAGAAACAAAACCTTTCCTTTTCTCTTCATAATCACAGATAAATTCTAAATATTAGAATATAGATAACTCTGACCCTTGTGGAAATAATTAATATTTCATGCAACAGAGGAAATAACAAATGATAAAACCTTTAAAAATTTTTCTTTTTTTTTCTCTTTCTTCATTTTGCTTCCAACTTCTAAAAACCAATGTCTTTGCTTTCAAAATCAATGAAGATTAATCTCATTATTTGTGAAATTCGTTTAAGTCTTACACATCTACACAATGCACTATTTTTATACCTCTAAATATTAGTTTCCAGATAAGGTGGTAGTGGTTTTTGTTTTTCTGTTTTGTTTTTTCCCCTAGATAAGCTGTACTTTTTCAGTACTCTGATGAATTTCAAGCAAACTGTATTGGTTTGTCACCACCAGAAATGGAAAGGTGAAACCCTTCTTAAATTTGGACTTTAGTGAAAAGTTCTTTTAGTAGAGCCATTTCAAAAGACTAAGCATTCAAAATGCATAGCACTGATTTTAACTGTCCATTTTGTTTAATAAAGGGATTAATAGTCTAAATTTCCATTGCCAGGAAGGAAAGGAAGGTGGTTTCTTACTATTTTGTGTACCCCCTCTCCTCTGTCACTTGAAAATATGCAATGTTGAAGCTGGAATATCAATATTTTAAACTAACAATAAATTCTTTTAATTCTTCTGAGGCAGTGGTGCCAGGCATGTCCATTACTGGCAATGAATTTCACATAGTAAATTTTTATCTCCTGGTGCCAAGGAGTTAATTAAATTCTCTCACAAATGCAAAATCTTTAATATATATATACATATATATATACTTTTTATTTTATTTTATATTTATTTTATGCTTATATAATTCACTTATATAATTTATATTACAGTTTTATATTATATTTATATTACAATATGTATATATATAATTGATTTATTTTTGTAGGGCAATTCAAAGTTTTTCCTTACTTTCCAAGAGAGTCATTCTGTTTCTTCCATGTAAAATTTTGTCTTTGCCCCCATCATTCCCACTATGGATCATATTTCATAAACAAATTAAAGAATTCAGCCTAGGAAGAAGGCCTAGTCTATGCCCAATTTTACTTCACATTTTTCAATGGAACATAGCACAAACCAGAGATAAGCAATACCCTGCAATGTAACAAAATTCAGTCATAATCAACCTAGCTACTTTGTTTATTAGAATTCATAAACTGAAGAAAAACAATAAATTTATTTTAAGTGATTATTAGAATTGCCTGACTCATGCTCTAGAAGAGAATGTTCAAATAGTCTGATAAAAAATTAAAATCAATTTATCAAAGTGCTCATATTCTGATAATTTGGAGCACTATATGCCCACTTAAAGTGCAATGGTCAGTAATTGAAGTTCAGCTTCATTTTATCAATATAAATCAAAATGTACAATTTACAGCTTCATCTTAATTTTACAACAATTTGTTATAGTAAAATGGGAAACTTTTACATTGAATTAAAGTTTTAGCTTTCATTTTATTTGGGTACTTTAGTGCATTTGATTCAGTATGAAAAAAAATGAAAGCTTCTTGAGTATAAATTGAAATGAAAAGTTTAACTTTATTTCATATTGACAACCAAAAGATAAGGAGGGTCTTTTGTGAATAATAAATAGCCAATTTATCATTTTCTTTTTTTTCTCTTTTTCAATGTATCATTTTTTAAGGGTGGGAATTTTTTTTGTTTTGTTTTTATATGGATCTGTTGCCTGGAAAAGAAATTTCCTCCATAAATACAGATCAGCAAGTCATCCATAAATTCTAATTTTAGAGCATTGCCTAAAGTACTAAAGAGGTACTTTGTCCATAGTTGCACAGCTAGTATAGTGAGAAGTAAGATTTGAACTCAGATCTTCCAGATGCCAAATATGTTCCTTGTCAATATCAATAGTAACTGTTAACACTATACATTGTAATATACTTAACTATGGGACTACATTCTATCTCCCTTAAGAATTGCTGCAATTATTGGTGGGACAGAACAAAAACCTTCAACAACATAAGCACTAATAAAGTAAATTTAACATTAGTTTAAAATGAACAGGCTGATTTTTATGACAATATAAATTCTCTTGTCTTTTACTGAATAAGATGAAGAAATCACCTAGAAGAAATAAACTTAATCTGACAGTTAGATTATGTTGGATCATTTTAAATCATTTTAATCATGTGTTCCTGAATGTTTTGTTATCAAAATTGTGCTTGGTCTTTTGAGACAAATAATTTTATAATGCAGGGTCTTCAAAGAATAGTCAGTATTAAATGTTATTTAAAGTTCATTCAGTCAGATTTCCAATTTATCAATCGGCAATTGAGCAACTATAAATTTATGGTGGGAAACTGTAAGTTTTGATGGATTGAAGCTCAGCACACATGAATTTCCAATTTTCTTATATCAAAAAAGTAAGGCAGAAGAGTATATATAAGCTTACGGCCACATGGTTGATTCTTTTATGAACTTAGGAAAATTGTGAGCCACAGGCTGAGAAGATTGGTGATTCAGTTAGTAATTTACATAGAAGCACAGACATCAAAGTTGGAAGAGACCTCAGTGGCCATCTAATCAATGACTGAACAAGAATCCTCTCCATGATACACCCATTTAACTTTTGCTTGAAGAGAAGCAAAAAGGAATAAACATTTATAATTGTTCACATTTACTTTGCAATTTATGCATCCCTTTTATCACATCTATCCTACATATGATGAAACTACGATTCAAGGGGCTGAAGTGACTTGCCTATTTATGCTATGGTAAATAACTAACAGTGCTGAAAGTAGAATGCAGGACTTTTGGTCTCTCAGTTCAATGTTGTTTCCCCTACATATATCTGGCATCATCTAGGCTGATTTAGGATCTTATATAATAGAAACATGGCATTAGTATTGGAAGAAGAGGCAGATTTGAGAATACATCCATTGCCACAGAGGTCTCAATCCTGAAAGATGGGTTATATAGATTCTTCTAGATCTTGGCAGCTTATTCCTAGAAGAAGACTGTTCTTAAAGTTATAGATGAGTAAAGAATTTAAGAAAAATAAATAAGCCCTCTCTTAGGGATCTGATGCCTTGTAGTTAATAGATTATAATAACAAATAATTAATTTTAATAATTTTTATGTACCTCTTGAATCTCTATAAAAAAAGAAATAAAAAAAATTTAAAAAAATCTGACAAAGGGCTTCAGAATAAAAGCTTATGTACCTGTTTATACTTTCCAAGTGAACCATTTCAAATATTAAAATGATATCAATCAAGAGACTGATGTCTCATTGTTATATAGAATTGACTCTGGGTTCTCAAAGGTTATGCTTAGTATACTGGAAAAGGTTTCAACAATAATTCCAGGGATGTAATACGATTGCACTTTAGGATAAGCTAGAGAGTCTTAAGAACAGGTAGATCACATCAGCACTGGAAAATTAACTCAAGTTACAAGGGCTAAGTAAGATCTGCATCTTTGGAGTGCTCATACTGATAAAATCCCAAATCCTTGACGTATTGAAAGATCAATATAGTTTACTAAAGAAATTCACTGATGTGAGAAGCATTGCTAAAAGAGTACAAATACTTTGGCGGGCTATTCATGTGTAAGAAGATTCAGTTTTTTCAGTTCATTTTCACTTTTAGCTGTGAGCTAAATGAAATATAAATTCATGTGGTAGTTCAGCAAGAAGCAGGCCAAATATCTAATCAGCAAGAATTGAAAGAGAGCATTGTTGTGTGCCTGAAGTATCAGAGATCAGTAAAAGACATGCAGCTTCGAATGATCTTCAGTCAGATTTTAGACCTCAGATTTTTGATGGTCATGATATATACATATCATGTATATGTATGT
The DNA here is from genome assembly GCA_023553655.1 of Myrmecobius fasciatus. NCBI lineage: Eukaryota > Metazoa > Chordata > Mammalia > Dasyuromorphia > Myrmecobiidae > Myrmecobius > Myrmecobius fasciatus. The sequence goes on along the minus strand of JAJPUD010002207.1, from coordinate 103,275 downwards.
ATGTTCACAGTGTATGTGATTATTGAATGCCAGTTTAACTCTGACTATGCAATAATTATTACATAACATAATGCTACCCCTGAAGCTTTTGGTAAATCAAGTTTGAATTACTTCTATCCCCCTTCTCTACTTTATGTCATAGTGTTAAAGGCAATTCTTAGTATTTCCTTATAAGTACTTGAACTTGAATCTTGACAAAATATCTGAAGTGCTTTTCTCAAAATTCCATCTCTAACTCTTCCCTACTCAATTTTTACAGTGAACTAAAATTAGATAACATACTTTTAATTTTTAAAATATAAAAATAATAATTGAAGAATCTAAACAACAGGGAGTATGACAGCTATTTTTAAGGTTATTAAAAAGCATAAATCACACTAAGAATAGTAAATCACAATTGTTGCATTAATTCATTGTAAACTATATCAAAGTTCCTTTTGCTTTTACTAGGGTTTTTTGGCATTAGCCAATTTGCAGTGTGAGGGGAAATCTCAGAAGTTTTAACATTTTTATGATTTGAAACATGATTTGTATGGTTAGTAATTATTCTTTTGAAGAGTTAGTTCACACCAATTATTCACTGGAAAATCATTCTTGTAATTATGTCTCTGAATATTTTGAACATTCTATTTCTATTGGTGATGTTTTATTTTTATTAACCCTACTTTAGGGATCTACCCATATCACCATGCTACTAAATGTTTGTCTGTTTTTAACTTCCTTGGGGGTATATGCCCAGTAGTGGAATCTCTGCATCAAAGAATGTGTGGGGGGGGTATTTATTTTTATGAAGCAACTGGGGTTAAGTGACTTGCCCAGCATCACACAGCATAAGGGATAATTATGATTTGATTCCTTTCCCAATATGCACTATAATTTTCAAAAAAGAAGCTCTTCAATTGTATTTAATAAAGGGGTTGGCTACTCTGCTTGTGATTTTAGTGATAGAAAAAAGCAGTAGGACTGCCAATGAGAAAGAAAAAAATTAGCAAGTAGATTCTGTGAACATATATTTTAATACTCAGGAAACTCCATGACAAACCTAGGATCTAGTTCATAAAGATAAAATAGGGAGCAGTTTCCTGGCAAAATAAACCTTAGAAGATAAAAATATTAAGGTACTACCAGGAAACTTATATGAGATCATGAATAATTTCTGTTCAGTACACATAAAAGATTTTTGAGGTTAGAAGACACATTAGAATATACCATACAACAAAGCAATAGCAAATTACTCTCCTGACACATGTTGTAGGTTGCATTTAGGTAAGTAAATTATAAGCCTCTGCAGGCTTAATTCAGAGAATTTTCTAGTAATTTTGGAGAGGACTAAGTAATGGCTTAATTTTTTTAGATCCTCATTTGTCAGAAGGTAGTAATATTAACAGAAAAACAAGATTTTTTTTAACAATCTGTAAAAACATTCCCAAAGAATTCTTAATTTTAAAGAAATCTGACATCACCATCAAATCCAAATGTTGTATTAAAATTTATTTTGGAAATTAAATATATATATATATATTGCAAGATTGATATCTTTTGGGAACTTTAGTTTTGTGATGTTCCTATCTGGAGAGTACTTCTTTTAGTGCTTGTAGTTTATAAACCAATAATAAAGGTAAGTTTAGCACCAAGATAGTTGAGGGGTCTCAGGATACATTCAGAATACATATCTTTTCAATCAAAGGAGAAAAAAAGTTTTTGTTTTTGTTTCAGGTCACATATAGCAAGAGTGAAGTCACATGTATTCAAGGAAAAAGAAAAGAAGAAAGGATGGAAAAAAGAAAGGAAAGAGGAAGTAAAGGAAGGAGGGAAGAAGGGAGAGAAAGGAGAAGAGAGGGAGAAAAATAAATATCACAAATTGCAATAAAATTCTTATGAATTGTTATATATGATTCAAGTAGAAAAATTCAGAGGATTCAATTAAGCTTCACATCCTTCATTCCAGTTTTTAAAATTCTCATGAAATATTGTATTGATAACAAAGATCCAGCTTTCACTTTATACTTCCTACTTGAGGTAACCCAGGTTGCTATTATAAGAGAACAGAACTGATTCTAAAATGTAATGATTTATTAAATCACCCTAAAAAATAAATAAAATAGTCTTTTGGGAAATTCTTAGATATATCTTTCATGTTATCCACATTCAAATATATTCATTGAGTATCTTTTGGTCCAATGTCAAAACCTAGTGAGCAATAATCCTATTTTATCTATTTCTAAAAGTTTTTCAAATATAGTGCCTGTTCAACTACTTAAATTTCATTCCTCTGAGCTTGCCTATAGTTTTAAAGAGACCAAGAAAACTGTCAAACTATTTGAAAAGTAATTATCATGACTTATGTAAAAGTTAGAACTGTCATAAATTATGATATTTAATTTTAATATGCTAATAATATGCTGAAACTGCATCTACAGTTATGTCTGGAAAATGCATATCCACATAAATACTTGTTTTTCTCAGTTATATAAGAATGGTGCAAAAATCTTTGTTCAGTTTAAAGCCAATGTGGCTTAAGAAAGGACTGAGAAGCATCCAACATGATGTTGGCTGCCCAAAAAATCCAGAAGAAACGCCAGGAACAGAACAGAGAACATCAACCTAACTCAAGTATTTGATATTGTCAGTCTTGATAGCTTGGTCATGGTGAAATTTGGTTGTTTGGAGAAGTTCATTTGTACTGTATGTGAGTTTCATGATAGTATGTTTTCATGGGTTCTGAATAAAGAGCAATATTCTCAAGCTTTCCCAGTCACCAGTGGATCAAAGCAGGACTGTATATTTATTTGCTCCCATGCTTTTTAGTATGATGTTTTCAGAAATGTTGGATGCATTCAACAAGGACAAAAACCGCATTGAGGCCAGGTAGTACACCAATGGTAAACTTGAAAACGTGACAAGTCAATATTAAAGTGGAGGTAGACTTGGTGCATGGCTTTTTGTTCTTGGATGATTGTACACAGTGCACTTATTCTTGTTATTCAAAATATTTCCATTTTCTGTAACCAGTAATTCCACACAAGAATGACATGGTGCTGGCTAGTTGAGAACTTTTGTTTTTTAGTGTTGATTGTTAGCACAAGCAGCAGAGAAATGATCCAGATTTTGTTGCATCTCAGCCTCAGAGACTTCATTGAATGTATAATCATCTGTGAACAAAAAAGTCACACACCAACTTGCAATCCTAAATTTTATTCATCTTCATAGGAACATCTAGTGCCTCCAACCTCAGTTTTTTTCCCTAAGTCAACTGGCTTTTCCTCAATTGGCTACATGCTCTTCTCTTCCCAAATCTGTATCCCTGATGAGCTAATTCAACTCTTCACTGTACTCTTCTTTCTCCCTTGCTTCTTTAACCTGTCAAAGATTTTGCCCTTAGGAATCTTAGGCTTGGATTATTCTCACTATCTACTGACTTCATTCCCAAATATAGTCAGATAAAAATCACAAAATCATGCTGACTGGATACTCTTCAAATTTATACTATACAACCTCAGTTGAATTCTTACTGTGGCAAGGCAATCCTTCCATAAATCTAATTAAGTCACAATCCCACTCACCACAGTAGCTTTTCCACATCTTTTCCTCCCCACCCAAACATTCCATAGCTCTCTCATGCCTAAGCCTATAAGATGAGAACTTTGCCTATTTTATTGTAAAAATTGAAGCTGGCTCCAAGAGCTCTCTCTTTCCCCTCTGCCTCATCTCATATAACTCAATTGCCTTCTGCCACTATCTCCTCCTTTATACCTGCTTCAATTCAAAAGCTAGCTATTCTTTTTGCCAGGGCTAAACCTCTCTATAATTATAACTGATGCCATTGTATACCATCTTTTCCACCAGATTGCCTCTTCTATTATCCCTCCTCTCTTATTAATCATTATCTGACTACTAGCTCCTACCCTGCCACTTACACATATGCTCATCTCCCCCCCTCCACCCTCAAAAAATAATCTCACTTATATTCCTTCTCTCTATTTTCTTATATCTATTTTCTATTTTGTGGCTAGACTCGTTAAGAAGATGCACAATCAGTGCCTCCAGTTTATTTTATCTTGGTCTATTCTTAGCTGCAGATGAATAAAATGATGCAAACAGGATTAAGTGACTTGGCCACAGTTGGCTTTGACTCAGGAAGATGTGTCTACTTGACTCCAGGCTTGGCACTCTATCCACTTCAATGTCTAACTGCCTCTCAGCACCCTGATCTTTTGCAGGACCTTCCTAGTTGGTTTCTTTTCACTCCAATCCATCATTCACTCAATAACGTCTTGAACACCCTCCTTCCTCATTTCTGGCTCTTTGTTTCTCTCTTTCTTCAAAGCTCAGCTAAACTCAGACCTTTTGCAAGAACTTTTTATCAGTGCTCATTAATTTCAGTGTCTTTTCTATAAGATTACCTGCCAATATATCCTGAACATATCTTGTTTGTATATAGTTATTTTCATGTTCATTTTCTCTCCCCCTCATTGAGAGCAGGGGTTGATTAGTTTTTTTTTTTCTTTCTTTATATCCTGAGAGCTTAGAACAGTGTCTGGTATAAAAGATGCTTGATAAATGCTAGTTGATTAAATAACCAGTTGTTTGAACTTGATTCTGAAAAAGTGGGATATTGGTAAAGGATATGACCTACTACAATTTCCTTTAGGAGTTTATATAAAATAGTCACCATAGTAAGGAGGCCAAAAGAACCTACATACCATCTTAGCCAGCAAAAAATTGATTTCTTTGTAAAGCAAAAAAAAAAATTCCATTTTAATTTCAACATTGCTGCCTCCGGTAATGGATGAGGAAATAGAAATCTCATTTGAAAAAATAAAGAACAGCTGAAGCACATCAAGTATATATAGAAGTGATTTATACTAGATTTGGCACAGTTTTGAGGGATCAATTTTCAAGGTATTTGAAATAGGGAAGATATATTAAATGACTTTTAAAAGAACAAGAATAATATTACTATGGCAAAAAGGCAATTGAAAAGATATTAATAACTTGACCCATATCACTACTTTTTTATCTCTATAAAATATCTAAGAAAATTGTTAAATAATCAAAGGTATCATTGGTGAACATAGGAGAAGGGAACAGGATGACTTTCATAAACAATATTCAACAGAATACCTTTATATTATGATTTCATGAAAAGCAAGGAAAATGCAATATTCCACTAAAGACTGTTGAATATAAAAAAAGATTTATTAGAGTGAAATATTGCCTTAAAATTCTCCAGAAGTTATTTATTTTATATATGTATTAATGTCACAAAAGATTCTTTGATAAGTGCAACAGAGAAATTTTGTTCAATGATTGTTGCTTCAAAGTAATATATGTGACATGTATTATCTTAACATAGGTTTTTACTTCTTCCATGAAGAATGTCCAGTACAGTTCTTATAAATGTTGTCTTGTTACAAATACTTCTGCTTGTATGTGATATTATGATGATTGTATCAAATTCTGGAATACTGAAAAATCTATTTAATCTGATCCACAACTTTTCCAAAAAGTTCTTCTTAACAATCTATGAGGAAAAATTAAAAGCATTAAAAAATATTTATTGTACAGACTATAAAATTCTATTAGATACTCTACTGATGTGCTGATCCATAAGTATATCAACATTGCCTCCACCTGTGAAAAGTAGAATTTTCTTTTTATGCAGCCCTCTTGTTCATGCATCTACTAATATTTTATTATTCTGTATAATTTTATTGTATATATTCTATACAATAAAAAATTAACAAGTTTTCTTTTAATGCAATCTGAGTTTTGTATCTAGATTTTACATTGTTTTTCTTATATACCTATTTTATATCTCCATCATTTCTTTTTTTTTAATTTATTTTTTTTATTAAAAGCTTTTATTTAGATTTAGAGCATTTATTTATTTTTCTTTTTTTATATATATATAAAGCTTTTTATTTACAAAACATATGAGTGAATTTTCAACATTGACCTTTGCAAAAACTTTTTTTCCCAAGCTTTTCCCCTCCTTCCCCCCGCCCTTCACCCCTAGATGACAGGTAATCTAATACATGCTAAATGTGTTAAATTATATGACAAGTCCAATACATGTATACATATCTATACAGTTATCTTACTGCACAAGAAACATCAGATCTAGAAAGAAAGGGAAAAAACAACCTAAGAAGGAAAACAAAATGCAGGGAAATATTCACAGAAAGCATTAAAATGCTGTGTTGTGCTTCACACTCAGTTCCCTCAGGCCTTTCTCTGGATGTATATGACTACCTTCATCACTGAACAATAGGAACTGGTTTGAATCACATCATTGTTGAAGAGAACCATGTCTATCAGAATTGATCATCGTATAGTCTTGTTGCTGTGTATAATGTTCCATAACATTCATATACCATAATTTATTCAGCCACTCTCCAATTGATGGGCATCCTTTCAGTTTCCAGTTTCTTGCCACTACAAAAAGAGCTGCCACAAACATTCTTGCATATGTGGGTCCCTTTCCCTCCTTTAAGATCTCTTTGGGATATATATCTCCATCATTTCTGCTCCCATTTCCCCCTTCTACTGAAGCCTTCCTCCTTATCACTTCAAAAAACTAGTTGAAATTGAAAGAGAATGTTAAAAAAAAATGAGTCCTTGACAGAAATTCCTGCATGGGGTAGTAGATTAAGCCTCTGAATTCTTTTTTTTAACTCTAAAATACAAAGTATGATCCTGAGTTCTTATCAAAAGAATTTTAATTTCAAGAGGATTCTGGGAAGATGATGAAATAGGTCAGAAAACTTTTGGCTCTCCAAATTTCTTCCACAAAAAAAGCAGAACAATGCTTCAGAGTGATAAGAATAATAGAAGTCAGGGTTGATAGCTGTTCCCCTCAGAGAACTTGAGAATGCCCCAGGAAAGATGGATCTCTAGGAATAGAGATTTGGCCTAAGTGAACTGCAAACATCTCCAGTTCTACTTTGTAGAATCAACAAACTACAAACCTTGAGGGCAGCAATGTTGGTGGGCAGCAGTGTTGGTAGGCAGCCTTAGTCTCAGAACTTTCAGCTCATATCAGCATGGGGGTCGGGTGGTTAAGAAGGAGAAGATTGAAGGATCTTACACTGTCAAGGGACATAAAGCATAGCTGTGCTGACCAGACACAGTCCTGGTTTGCAACTGTGGGATAGAAGGAGATGACATATGCTTGCTGAGTGTGGGTACAGAAGGTCAGGGCCCCTGCTGGCTGTGAACATACACAGAGCAGACTCTTTAGTTTTAGTTCCAGGGCAGAAAATACAATTGAAGTTTGTGGCCACTAGAGAGACCACAGAGAGCAAGAGCATTTGTGGGACAGTGTGGCTGGGGACCCTAACTTTGGCTTAGGGGTGAAGAGGAGTACCCCAGGTTGAGTTATAGGACAGAGCTCAGAAAATAATAGTAAGGCCCTTGGGCTTAGAGAATCACTCCCTTCACCTAGGGACTGCAACTTGATTATAATAATAGTTCCCAAAAAATAAAAATAACAACAAACAAGCAAAGGAGAAAGAATTCAACCATAACTAGCTATATGGGGACAGAGAAAATCTAGGTTCATACTCAGAGGAAGACAGTGGAACTTAGAAAAAAAATCACATCTTTTCCAAAGAAAAATGTCAAAGACCAAAAAGAGTTCCTGGAAGAACTTTAAAAGGACTTTAAAAATAAACTAAAAAAGATTGAGGAAAAAACAGAAGAAAAAATAAGAGCAATTTGAGAAAGTCAAGAAAATTATGGAAAGAAAGTAAACCAATTGGAAATAGAAAATCAAAAACTTAAGAAAGAATATAATTTCTTGAAAACGAGGCTTGGTTAAGAGGAAACTAGTGATGTTATAAGATACCAAAATAAAGAAAACAAGAATAAAGAATATAAGAAACAAAATAAAAAGATGAAAAAATAGAAGAGAATGCGAAATATCTCATCATAAAAACAACTAATCTGGAGAACAGATTCAAGAAAAACAATACAGGAATAGTCACATTATCTGAAAGCTACAATAAAAAAAGGAATTGATACAATATTACAAGAAATTATCAAGGAAAATTGCCCTAAAGTTCTAGAACAAGAAGGCAAAATAGAAAGAAAAAAAATCTACTGACCACCACTTGGGAAAGATTCCAGGAGAAAAACTCACAGAAATATCATAGCCAAGTTTCAAAACTCCTGGATTAAGGAGAAAATATTGCAAGCAATAAGAAAAAACATCCCAGTATAAATATGATGGAGTTATAAGAAGGATTTCACAAGACCTAGAAGCTACTATTTTGAAGGATCATAGGTCTTTAGATACTATATTTCATAGACCAAAAAATCCAGGCTTAGGACCAAGGGTTACTTACCCAGGAAAGTTAAGTATAATACTGAATGAAAAAAAAAAGTGGACACTTAACAAGCTGAAAAACTTCCAGATATTTCTGACTAAAACAACAGGACTTAATGGAAAATTAGACATCTAATATTCAGGCGATATGTAAGATAAACATTATAGATTAATTATAAAGGACCCAATAAGACCAGAGTAAGGGATGTGGTTTGCAACCTTTTGAAGTTCACCTGAGAAAGAGAGTTCCTCCTGCTTCAGTAAAGGCAGACGTTATATACATAAATCACCACTGAGAAAGGAAAAGAAAGGTAGATTAAACATAATAATTTCTAGGTTTGAGTGGTTTCCCATGGCAAGCCCATGAATATAGGACAATACAAGTGTTCTTGGGTCCTGTGGGAAGTTGATTGTTTCAAGTCCTGGGGGTCACTGCTTAGTGGGGTACAGAACAAAAGTTCTGTAATGGGAACTTTGCCATTTTTGATTCACTTCACTGAACATACACAGGCATAGGAATGAAATGATTGTGGGAGCTTTGCCAAGAATTGAATATTTTAAGTTGCATTGTAAGTCTCTGACAGTAAATCTGGCAGTAAAATGGGAGCTCTAAAAGACCCTAAATTATTAGTATATTCATTGCATTTATATTGATTAATTTAAAAATCATGCATTTCTTTGTTCCCTCCTCTTGATCAGGGATCAGAATGGCCTGAAGAGTGATGAGGAACATTTATCTGTAAATAAGAAAGAGAAACATCTGAGTAAAGAGATTAGTATTAATCTACTATTTAATAGATTTAGGATTATAATTACAAAATTTCTTGATTAAAGAAATTTGCTTTGCAAAAGGAAAAAGAAGGAGGAGAGCCAGGTGGAGAATAGACAAGATATTGACTGAGTTTTCCCCAGTTTCCCTCAGAATCAACACTAGATTAAGCCTCTGAATGGATTTTGGAATGACAGAATCCATAAACATTTGGAACATAATAGTTTTCCAGCTTAAGATATCTTGGATGGAATTCAAGACAGGTTTGTTTCAATTGGTCAGGGAATACATGTTCTAGCCACAAGCATAGAGCAGGAAAGCCTGGAGTGAAGAGGTCTATCTTGAGGAATCTACTAGGTTGCTGGCCAAAATTCAGTCATTTTGACAACTCTGTCCTGGTTCAAAAAGCCAGTAAATCAGTAGACCAGCTATGAAACCTCCAATGCAACTATAGAAAGCAAATTCCTGACCCCCAAGCCCCAAAGTAACAGGCAGGATGAAAGGGGAGAGAGAGAAGTATAACTTGGGTAAAATAGGATGGCAGGAAATACAGAGTTAGTAATCATAACTGTGAATGTGAATAGGATTTTTTCATAAAACAGAAACAGAAAGCAGAGTGGTTTAGAGAACTAGAAGATCAATGAATTGGACATGCAATTTAAAAAACTAAAAAAGAAAACAAATCAAAAACCCCCTATCACATATCAAATTAGAAATTCTAAAAATAAAAGGAAAGATTGACAAAATTGAAAGTAAGAAAACTATTAAACTAACAAACAAAACTAAGAGTTGGTTTTGAGGAAAACCCAACACAATAGTTAAACCTTTGGTAATTTGATTAAAAAAAAGAAAGAAGAGTACCAAATTACCAGTATCATAAATGAAAAGGATGAAATTGCCATTAATGAAGAGGGAAATAACACAATAATTAGGAGCTAATTTGCCCAATTATATGCCAATAAATCTGATAATCTAAATGAAGTGCATGAATACTTACAAAAATATAGATTGTTCAGATTAATAGATGAGAAATAAGTTACTAAAATCATTCCATTTTAGAGAAAGAAATTGAATAAGCCATTAATGAACTCCCTAAGAAAAAATCTCCTCAGCCAAATGAATTTAAAGGTGAATGTTATCAAACATTTAAAAAACAATTAATTCTAATACTTTATAGACTATTTGGAAAAATAGGAAAAGGAGTCCTCCCAATTTTTTATGACACAGATATAGTGCTGATACCTAAACCAGGAAGGACCAAAACAGAAAGAAAATTATAAACCAATTTCTCTAATGAATACGAATGTAAAAATTTTAAATAAAATATAAGCAGAGAAATTACAGCAATTTATCACCAGGATAATATGCTAAGACTGAATAGGATTTGCACCTGCCAAAAACCAGCCCTGCATGGTTCACTATCAGAAAATTATCAGAATAACTAAACCATATCAAAAACGAAAATAATGGAAGTCATATGCTGCCAAAATTTGGCAAACTACAACACTCATTCATATTAAAAACCACTGTAGAGCATAGGAATAAATGGAGTTTTCCTTAAAATGAACCCATCTAAATCCATCAGGAAGCACTACATATAATGGAGATAAACTAGAAGCATTGCCAGTAAGATCAGGGATGAAACAAGATTTCCATTATCTCAACTACAATTCAATATTGTTCTAAAAATGTAAGATTTAGCAATAAGAGAATAAAAAGAAATTGAAGTAATTAGGGTAGGTAATGAGAAAAAGAAAACTATCATTCTTTCCAGATGATATGATAACATATTTAGAGAAGCCTAGAGAATCAACTAAAAACTATTAGAAATAATTAACAGCTTTAGCAAAATTGCAGGATATAAAATAAACCCACATAAATCATTGGCATTTCTATATGTTACCAAAAAAAGTTCAGCAGCATGAAATAGAGAAATCCCATTTAAAATATTTGTAGATTATATAAAATATTTTGGAGTCTATTTGCCAAAACAAAGCCAGGAACTATATGAACACAATTACAAAACACTTATCGCACAAATAAAGTTAGATCAAAACAATTGGAAGAACATCAAGTGTTCATGGGTAGGCTCAGTTAATATAATAAAAATGACAATTATACATGTCTTCTTATTCAGTGCCATAACAATCAAACTGCCAAGAAATTACTTTACATAGCTAGAAACAATAATAAAATTCATTTGGAAGAAGAAAAAGTCAAGAATTTGAAGGGAATTAATGAAAAAAAAAATGTAAAGGAAGGTGGCCTGGCTATACCAAGCCTAAAACTATATTATAAAGCAGTGGTCATCAAAACCATTTGGTACTGAATAGTGGATCATTAGAGCAGGCTAAGTTCACAAGACAGAATAGTTAATGATTATAAAAATCCAGTGTTTGAGAAACAAGACTTCAGCTTCTGGGAGAACTCACTATTTGACAAAAATTGCTGCTGGAAAACAGTATGGCAGAAACTAGATATTGACCAACATCTAATATATGAAGATAAGGTCAAAATGGATTCATTATTTAGACATAAATGGTGATATTCTAAGCAAGTTAGGAGAACAAGGGATAGTCTACCTCTCAGATTTGTGGAGAAGGAAGGAATTTATGGCCAAAGAAAAACTAGAGAACATTATGAAATACAAAATGCATAATTTTGATTATTTTAAATTAAAAAAGTTTTGCACAAACAAAACCAAAGCAATCAAGATTAGAAGGAAAGTAGAAAGTTGGGGGAAAATTTTTTATATTCAGTGTTTTGATAAAGACCTCATTTCTAAAATATGTAGAGGACTGACTCAAACTTATTAGAATATAAGCCATTTCTCAATTGATAAATAGTCAAGGCATATGAACAGACAATTTTCAGATGAAGAAATTAAAACCATTTCTAGTCATATGGAAAAATTCTCTAAATTATTATTGGTTAGAAAAGTACAAATTAAGACAATACTGAGGTACCACTCCATACCTCTTAGATTGGCTAAGATGACCGGAAAACATAATGATAAATGCTGGTGGGGATGTGGAAAGACTGGAATACTAATGCATTGTTGGTAGAGTTGTGAACTGATCTAACAATTCTGGAGAGCAATTTGGAACTATGCTCAAAAGGCTATCAAACTGTGCATACCCTTTGTCTCTGCTTGCTCTGTATACCAAAGAGATCATTAATAAGAGAAAAAACCCAAGTGTAAAAATGTTTGCAACAGCCCTTTTTGTACTGGCTAGGAACTGAAAATTGATTGGATGCCCATCAGTTGGGAAATGGCTAAATCACTTATGGTAATGTATATGAATGTAATGAAATACTATTTGTTCTTTAAGAAATGACAAGCAAATTGATTTCAGAAAAGCCTGGAAAGACTTACATGAACTGATACTGAATGAAGTGAATAGAATCAAGAGAACCGTGTACACAGCAATAATGAGATTATATGATGATTAACTATGATGGACTTGGCTCTTTTCAACAATGAGGAAATTCAAGGTAATTCCAATAGATTTAGGATGGAAAGAGCCATCCACTTCCAGAGAGAACTATGGAGACTGAATGTAGATCAAAACATAATATTTTCACCTTTTTTATTGTTTTTGCTTGTTTTTTTTTCCTTTCTCATTTCCCCCCCTTTGATCTGATTTTTCTTGTGCAGCATGATGAATATGGAAATATGCTTAGAAGAGTTGCACATTTTAAACTATTTCAGACTGCTTGCTGTCTGAGGTGAGGGAGGAAGGATAAAAATTTGTATCAAGATTTTTCAAAACTATCTTTGTATGTATTTGGAAAAATAAAATACTGTTAATTTAAAAAAAAATCTCCTGGCCAAATGTAGAAAAGCAGAAATATTAAATGCATTCTTTTTAGACCATAATACAATAAACTTGTATTTTATGAAGAAAAAGGGGAAAAAAGGACATGGTTATTATATCACAGCAGGTGGGGCCTGGGGGAATCCCCCTTAGCTCTCTGATTCCAGACATGAGTTATACTTAAGAACTAAGTATGTAGTTACAGAATGTTAAAGTCAAGGCTCAGGATTAGCCAAGTGGGGAATTTTTTTTCAGCAAGGAAATAGAAATGAAGAAATAGTCAGAAGGATTCTACCTTAGCTGCGGCTTAGGCTGTCCCTACAACCTTTCCCTGGCACAGACATCCACCTTAACAGTCCCTAGATTGCTGCAATGCCATTTTCTATTATTGGCTTTATGATAATTCAGATAACTATCCTAGTAAACAAAACTCAAAATAAATTACAATTACAGGATGTTTTACCTTAAATAGCAAAATTTCCCTAACTTCAATTTGTGACTTGAATACTTTTAGGCATTTAAGAAAGAAAACACTGCTACTTTCATGAACGTTGAGACTTGAGAGCTCAGTAGTAAGGAAAGAGAAAAGGCTCAGTTTATAGAGGGAGTAAATGCAAACTTCAGTCCACATCTGTTTTCTTAAGCCAATGGTCTGCATCTACTATTGTCTGCTTCCTGATTTGGAGTGTCTTGGGAATAGGTTTCTGCCTCAGATGTCTGATGCTTCAGACTCCACTCAGTTTCTAGGGTCAGATCACCTGTAGGTTCTGCAATCGAAGAAGGTGGTACTGCCCTTTTTATATGCGACAGATGGATCTAGGATTCTACTCTGGAGTATTATGGCAATGGGGGAAGTGAGCAAGACTTGAAAAGGACTTTTCTACCATTGTTCCAAGGAGTGCCTTAGGATATGGCATTTCCAATAGACTCAGTCACCTGATTGGATCAGGACATAAGTCACGGTTGGAATTTCTAAAGAATGGAACTGTGAGACAAGTTGGCAAGTCATATATTTTATAAGCCAACTCAATACAATACTGTAGGAGATCCTTTGACTCCTATGTTTCCCATCCATGGGTAGAGTGGTACTGGGGGTCTTGTTATATCATAGGAACTGAATTTATGGGAATCAAATGTTCTAGACCTAAAACCTAGCAGTGTTTTTTTTTTTTTTTAATTAAAGCTTTTTATTTGCAAAACATGTGTTTGGGTAATTTTTCAACATTGAACCTTACAAAGCTTTTCATTACAAATTTTCCCCCCTAGTCTTCACTTTTCCTCTACATGGCAGGAAGTCTACTACATGTTAATTATGTTAAAATACTTGACAAATCAAATATGTATGTACATATTTTACAGTTATCTTGCTGTGCAAGAAAAGACGGATCTACAAGAAAAAAAAATCTGAGAAGGGAAACATAATGCAAGCAAACATCAACAGAAAGCGTGAAAATGTTATGTTGTGGTCCACATTTCATATCCCTCTCTCTGGGTATATATGGCTTTTTTCACTGAACAATTGGAACTGAAAATCTAGAAGTGTTAAAGGAAAGGCTTTGGGCTAAGGGATACCTAGCTCCTCAGAGAATTTAGTAAGGGAGGCTGTAAGCATTTCATTAACTCACCCATTTCCAATGACTGGGATTGATAAGCATAATGGAAATGCTGAGTAATTGACCAGAATGAAAGTAGAATAGCTAATGAAGCTCCTGTGAAATGGATACCTCACTTACTATGTATTTCTTTAGGGATCTCCCATAATGAAATGATTTTTTCTCAGAAAAATTTTGGTATTCAGAAAATGTGGATGTATGACAGGAGAATATTCCAACCCACTGGGAGAACACACAGACCATAATCAAAACATATTTGTCACCATGAGCTGATAGTAATTTAATGAAGTGATTCTGTCATGTTTTAAAGGGTATATCTGGTAGAGGAAACCACTCATTGGAGAGTAAGAAATACCTGAGAGTATACCTGCCAAAACAAGCACAGGAATTACATGAACATTAGCTTAAAACTTTTTATACAAATAAAGTCAGATCAAGATTAGAAGGGAAGCAATAAATTGGGAAAACATTTATATTTAAGAGTTCTGATAAAGGCCTCATTTCTAAAATAGATAGAAAATTGATTCAAATTTATAAGAATTCAAGCCATTTTCCAGTTGATAAATGGTCAAAGGATATGAAGAGACAATTCTCAGATGATGAAATTAAAACTATTTCTAATCATATGAAAAGGTGCTCCAAATCACTATTGATCAGAGAAATACAAATTAAGACAACTCTGAGGTACCACTACACACCTGTCAGATTGGCTAAAATGACAGGAAAAGATAATGACGAATGTTGGAGGGGATGTTGGAAAAATGGGACACAGATTGTTGGTGGAACTGTGAATGGATCCAACCATTCTGGAGAGCAATTTGAAACTATGCTCAAAAAGTTATCAAACTGTGCATACCCTTTGACCCAGCAGTGTTTCTATTGGGCCTATATCCCAAAGAGATCTTAAAGAAGGGAAAGGGCCCCACATGTGCAAGAATGTTTGTGGCAGCCCTTTTTGTAGTGGCTAGAAACTGGAAACTGAATGGATGCCCATCAGTTGGAGAGTGGCTGAATAAATCATGGTATATGAATGTCATGGAATATTATTGTTCTATAAGAAATGATCAGGGGGATGATTTTAGAGAGGCCTGGAGAGACCTACATGAACTGATGCTGAGTGAAATCAGCAGAGCCAGGAGATCATTGTACACGGCAACAACAATATTGTACAGTGATTCTGATGGATGTGATTCAATGATCACTCAACAATGAGATGCTTGAGGCCAGTTTCAATGACCTTGTGATGAAAAGAGCCATCTACACCCACAGAGAGCTCTGTGGGGACAGAGTGTGGATCACAACATAACATTCTCACTCTTTTTGTTGTTCGCTAGCATTTTGTTTTCTTACTCATTTACTTTCTTTTTTTTGATCTGATTTGTCTTGTGCAAGATAATTGTATAAATATGTTTATATATATTGGCTTTAACATATATTTTAACATGTATAACATATATTGTATTGCTTGCCATCTACGGGAGGGAGTGAGAAGAAGGAGGGGAAAATTTAGAACACAACACTATGCAAGGGTCATAGTTGAAATTATCCATGCATATGTTTTGAAAATAAAAAGATTTAGTAAACAAATAGATTTAAATAATTAGAACAATATTTATTGCTCATGGGTAGGAAAAGCCAGTGTAACTTTTTAAAGTGACAATTTTACCTAGCTAATTTATTTATTCAATGCTATACCAATTAAGTAATTAGAAATTATTTTACTTAATTCAAAAAAAAATAAACCATTTGGAAGAACAAAAGTTCAGGAATTTCAAAGAAACTGGTGGAAGGATAGAGAGTTATAAAGAAAGGAGATTCAGCAGCATAAGACCTTAAACTATATAACTGAGCAAGCAAGAGTATTACTGAAGTGTAAAATGAACAGTTTTGATTATTTTAAATTAAAATTTTCTTTTGTAAATAAAACCAATGTAGCCAAGAATAGAAGGAATGTTGAAAACTGGACAAAAAAAATTTTTAATGGACAAACTCTCAAAGAAGATGGGATTTTGTTGGAAATTTTCTGTGGCATAGGAAATTTTGAACTGGTTGATTTAGGAAAACATATAAACACATGAATCTAACAAGGAAGATGCTGCTTATTTTAGGAGAAATATGACAAGCAGAAAAATGCATAATATGGTCTTACATAGATGTGTATGAATATATATTTATACATATATGTATATTTATAGATATTTATGTATATTTATTTTGTCCTGGGGTTGCATCTGTGAAGCATTTATGTAAATGGATGACAGTGTTGATGAGAAGGTCATGATATGCAGAAGTCTTCAGTAATGTCACCACTGCTGTTGCTTTTTCCATCTTTATTCTTTCTGAAACTTAAGCAGTTTACCAGTGCCAGGGCAGAAAACTTAATTGCTTCCATTTGAATTTTCTTTGAAAAATTCAGAAGTCACCTGGTAGGATAAGATACCAAACACTAGGTCCTTTCCTGAACTAAACTACCTAATATTTAAACTCTACTACAAAGAACTCAACTCCATTTGGTTGACCAGGTTGTTTGAATGCCAAATGTACACTTGCCAAAAAGACTCACATAGGATAAGCACTCACAAGGTAGTCAGAAAAAGTGATACAAGGACACTCTCAAAGTGTCTCTTAAGAACTTTATTTGCATTGCTTGACATGGAAGGTGCTGGCACAGGATATCCCAGCATGGTGTACCCTCATGAGAGGTATTGTGCTATATGAGCAAGAAAGAATTAAAATAGCTCAAAAAAAAATCTCAAGATACTCAAAGTTATCCAAACTCCAAAAGTTCCTATGGATTATTTGTTCCTGTCTTGGGCACAGCATTCCAAGCTTATATTAGTCTCATCAGCCACAGTTAGACAACTTGCAACTTGACTCTAATATAGTGCTCTTTAAGAACAGCCAACCATGTATATGTATATTTATACAGGTGTGTGAATCTCCACTTTTAATTGGACCATTCTTTATGGTGGAGAAGGAAGAGAAGGGAGGGAAAAAAAAGTTAAAAGTGCATAGTAGAGGAGCAGCTAGGTGATAGAGCATCAGCCCGGAAGTCAGGAGGACCTGAATTCATATTTGACCTCAGACACTTAACACTTTCTAGCTATGTGACCCTGGGCAAGTCACTTAACCCTAATTGCCTCAAGGAAAAAAGTGCATAACAATAAATCAAAACCTTGAAAAAAGCAAAAAAAAGTTGAAAAAAATTTTTATATTGAATTTTCTCATTTCTGCCATCTACATGAATATTTTTTCTTTTTTCATTTTGTATTTGTTTAAAATGAATGAAAAATTTAATCTTAATTAAAAGAGTTGTGTGATAAATACATGTATATTTCCAGAGACTGAAAGAAAATTATTTTTCTTTTATTCAGGATATATTTAAACAAATTACTAATAGGTGCTGAATGTGCTGAACATTTTGTACTCTGAACAGGTTCCTAGGAAGTTAGTCACCCTTGAAAAAATGTTTCTCCTGAGCACCATCTGTGTTTGAACAATAATTGGAAAGCTACACCTTTGGAAATAAAAGGGGGATGAGCAAAGTTGTTTGTCCGACTAGATTAAGAAATTTTGCTTAAACTACCTCTGCCTACTAGTCTAAAGATTAGATAATGAGCATTTTATCAATAATTCATTTCAATAATTAGGCAGGAAAGAAATATTTTAAGCCACTTTTCCTTTGTAACAGAGAGAAAACTTGGTTGATTCAATGTGGCGCTCATGATTTAAAAACAGAAAAACAAGGAAACTGTAGGCTAAAGAAGGGAACAGCTTGTCTATCTAGATTAGGAAGGGAAGGTCATTATTTTTTTAAGTCACATTAACATGGGTATCTGTGAACTATGAATAGATTATGTGGAGTATGGACTATAGTCCATATTCTCCACCTAATAAGGCAATGTGGATTAGATGAATCCAAAGACAATATTTTAAAATCTTAAATATACTCCTATAAAGAATTTCATTTTGCAATTTAATGAGCCTATTTCTGTCTTGAGAAGCAAAGAGTTCATTTTCTGAAGGTCAATTACTCTTTTGAGAGAAATTATTATTAATAATCAATGATTTGAGGAGATCTAGAGCTCCCCCTTCTGCAAAGTGTAGTCTTTTGAAGGTCAATTACTGATAATAAGAGTGGATTACATATTTTAACAATCTTGTTCATATCTCATCTAGGTAGTGAAGTCATTTTGCTCTACTCAGGTTTGGGTAGATTAATTCTTTGAATAGATTGCCCATGCATGGAGGTAATTTAGAAGCAAACAACGGGATCAAGGTTCATTAGAATAGATTATTCTCTTATTGTTAATCTATCAGAGTTGATTGCCACCTTCAAGAACACCCTTCTTCCTAGAGAATATAATCCATGAGACTACTGCCATGATTGTCTAGCATTGGAGAGTGCCATGTATGTTTTATTAAAATGCAAGCATCATTAATAAAATGATTAATTACCCAGAAACTATGACTTGAATTTTTTAAACATCACAGTTATAATGACCCAGATGAAGGGATGAGAGGTCCAGATTCTTTTTTTTTTTTTTTTGGTGAGGCAATTGGGATTAAGTGAGTTGTCCAGGGACACATTGCTAGTATATATCAAATGTCTGAAGCTGAATTTGAACTCAAGTTCTCCTGATTTCAGA
>JAJPUD010002207.1:64056-74748 GCA_023553655.1 Myrmecobius fasciatus | reverse complement strand
GTTGGGGAACTACCCATACATATGTTATACAAATAAAAAGCTTAAAATAAAAAAAAATTTAAAAAAATTAAAAAAAAACCTGCAATTTTTTTAATTGAGTGGAATTTAAGCAAATGCTAAAACTCCAACCAAAAAATAAACAAGAAAGAAACTAAATTTGTAAAATAATTATAATAATTTAAAATAAGAAAGAAAGAATTAGACACCATAAGCAAATTAGAAGAGCAAGAAATAGCCTACTTGTCAGATGAACAGAAAGAGGAAAAATTCATGACCAAAGAAGAAATAAATAGCATTACAAAATACAAAACAAATAATTTTGGTTATATTAAATTAAAAGGCTTTTGTACAAACAAAACAAATACAACCAAAATTAGAAGAAAAACAGAAAGCCGGGAAACAATCTTTACAGCATGTATTTTTGATAAAAGCCTCATTTTTCAAATATATAGAGAACTAAGCCAAATTTATAAGAATACAAGCCATTCCCCAATTGATAAATGATCAAGGGATATAAACAGGTAGTCTTCAGATGAAGATATCAAAGCAGTAGTTAGACATATGAAGAAATGCTTTAAATCACTTTTGATTAGAGAAATGCAAATCAAAACAACTCTGATATACCACCTCATGTCTATCAAATTAGCAATATGACAAAAAAAAGAAAAAATGATAAATGTTGGAGAGGATGTGGGGAAATTGGGAAACTAATGCATTGTTGGTAGAGTTGTAAACTGATCCAACCATTCTGGAGAGCAATTTAGAATTATGCCCAAAGGGCAACTAAACTGTGTATACCTTTTGACCCAGCAATTAAGTTTGTATCCAAAAATATTTGAGAAGAAGACAGATTTCAGAAAAGCTTGAAAAGAGTTATATGAACTGAAGCAAAGTCAAATGGGCAGAATCAGGAAAATATTGTACATAGCATCAGCAACATTGTGTGATGATCAATTATTAATGGCTCATAATGTTCTAAAACACAAGTACAAAGGACTCATGAAGGAAAGTGCTATCCATATCCAGATTAAAAAAAAACTGATGTACTCTGAATGCAAATTGAAGTGTATATTTTTTCACTTACTTTATTCTTTCTCATGCCTTTTTTTTCCTCCTTTTGGTCTGTTTCCTTCATAGCTGTAATTAAATGGAAATTTGTTTTCCATGATAGCACATGTATAGATTATATCAGACTGTTTACCATCTTTGGAAGAAGAAAGGGAGAAAAAGGAGGGAAAAAAATTTGGAATTCAAAATCTTGCAAAATGAATGTTAAAGTGACAGTCATTCTGGAGAGCAATTTAGAACTATGTTCAAAGTGCTATAATACTGAATATATCTTTTGTTTTATTTTTTCTGTTTAATAGTATTTTATTTTTCCAAATACATGCAAAGATAGTTTTCAACATTCACCTTTGCAAAATCCTGTGTTCCAAATTTTTCTTCTTCCCTCTGTTTGCTCCCCCATCCCCAAGACAGCAAGCAATGCAATATGTTAAACATGTGTCATTCTTCTAAACATATTTCCATATATATTAAGCTGTGCAAGAAAATAGTATTCCATTGCATTCATGTACCATAATTTATTCAGCCACTATATCCACATTCAGAGAGAGAACTATGGAGACTAAAGGTGGATCAAAGCAGAGTTTTCACTTTGCTGTTATTGTTATTTGTTTGCTTAGTTTTTCCCTTTTAATCTGGCTTACTTTTGCAAAATTTTATAGCTTTGGGGGCATATGAACATATCTTTTGATCCAGCAGCATCACTACTGGGTCTGTATCCCAAAGAGATTCTAAAAAAGGGAAAAGGACCCACATATACAAAAATGTTTGTAACATCTCATTTTGTGGTAGTAAGGAATTGGAAATTGAGTAGATACTCATCAATTAGGGAATGGCTGAATAAGTTACGACGCGAATTTAATGGACTATTATTGTTCTACAAGAAATGAGGAACAGGTTAATTTCAGAAAAGCCTAAAAAGGTTTACATGAACTGATGCTGAGTGAAGGGAGCTGAGTAAAGAAAACATTGTACATAACAGCAAGATTATGTGATGATCTTCTGTAACAGACTTAATTCTTGGCAATATAGTGATACAAGGTAATTCTAATAGACTTGGCATGGAAAATACCATCCATATGCAGAAGGAGAACCATGAAGATTGAATGTGTGAATACAATTTTCATCTTTTTTTTTGTTTGCTTTTTCTTTCTCATTGTTTTTCTCTTTTGTTCTGATTTTTCTTTCACAACATGACTAATATGGAAATATGTTTAAAGTGATTGCACATGTATAACCTATATCAGATTGCTTGCTGTCTTAGGGAAAGAGGAGTTAAGGGATGGAAGGAAAAAAAATTTGGAACTCACAATCTTACAAAAATTAATGTTGAAAATTATCTTTATTTGTAATTGGAAAAATAAAATACTATTGAGGAAAAAAATTAATGCTTTGACATATAACTGGGGAAAAATAAAATACTATTAAAATAAAAATTATATAATTTTATTTTAAAAATCTTTGACAGTGGATTAGCTGGAAACAGTGAATCCCATAATATGAAATGCTTAGAATAAATAGCCCTTGTGTAAAATGTAATATTAATTCATTGAAATTATAAATTAAGGTTCTATATGATATTATTTGGAAAATAGATCCAGATGTTCTGGTCTCATTTCAAGTGAAATTAATGATTATGATTATTTTATATAAATCAGAAAGTTTGTTTGCAAGTCAAGTTCCCCAGGCAATGTGATTTGTAATGTGCTAAAGAAAAGTGATTGATGTTAAGCTGATAATTCATTGTTTAAAAAATATCACTAGAAAAGTTCTCTGGTCTTGAGTTATTTATGATTATGATTTTAATTACTAAAAGCCTGAAGTAAATATATTAGAAAGAGAAAACAAAACAAAAATCAGGATCTAGCCTATATTTAGATTAAAGTGCAGTAATTTTATTTAAGTAATAGAAATTGCAAAGGAAAAAAATTTTAGAAAAGAAGTATTTAAGCAACTTTGTTGGTCTAAGAGGAAGGTTAAATAGACATCTGGTTAATTATGTCCACCCAACTTTCAGGATAATATGTTGGAAGCTACATTAAATATAAGACTACTGAAATATTATATGTTGCACAAAAATGGTTATTGTGATCTGTGACTATTATATAAGATATTAAAGGTTTCCTTGCATTCTTTGAGAATTATTTAACTTCTGTGAAAGGTTTTGAAGGTTTCCACTCTGCTGCCATTCAAACAGAATCTTACAATATTTTATTCCAGTAAACTTTAAGGTAACCTAATGATAATAGGTGTAAATCTAAATTGTTTGTAAAATTTTATATGTCTTTTCTAAGTATATGTTTATATTAATTGAATACTTAGGCCAGTTCCTTATCTGATAGTCTCAAGGACAGGTAAAGAAGGCAGAGGACTGAGAATTGATCCAGTTCTTCAAGGAAGTAGGAAAAGGGGTTATAAAGAGCTATGAATTGTCACCTTATGTCTTTTAAAAATAGAAATTAATGAATTTATGAAGAATGATATTTGTTTTTGAAATCATGAGTACTGGGGTTTAGAAATTAAATGTTTCCATAAGCAATTATAAAGCTGAATTCTATTTGAGTTAAGGCAAAATCTGTCCTGAAGGAAATAAGAATGAGGTCTGAGTATGCTTTCCTATTAGGATGATCATAGTAAATTAGAACCTAACACAAAAGATATTTGTTATTTGACATTAAGAAATTTATTAGCTTAGTGCTCACATAGGGCAAACATTATATTAATGTTATTTCTTTAATTAGATATAATTGCTTGATACTTGATAAATTTATGTAGTTTTTAGTTGTGATCAGTACACAATGACAATGGTGATGAGATGAATAATTTTCTGTGTAAGGTAATTTGTAAACACCTTCAACTGAGTTGGAGTCAATTGATTAATAATGGGTTTTGATTTCTAATTTCTAATTACTAATACATTATGTTACTAAATTTTATCATATTATAAAATTTAGTAAATTATTATCTCAGCTATGTTACTAGAAAAGTAACTTCCTTTATAATCTAGATATTGATAAACTAAGAATTGTGCTGTTAAAAAAAGGCTAAAAATATTTGTTTTAAAGTTGTTAGGTTATTTTATCAGCTCTACTGACCATGTGGCATAATATTCTGAAGAATTGTAATTTAAGAGCTTAAAAATATGCAAGTTTTGCCTATATTAAAAAGGTTTCACCTAAAATTATTTGATTGTCATTCATGAAAATCATGAAACTGTTAAATAAATTATTTGGAGTTATTGTTATAATGTTAAAGTCTGTCAAGTATTTACATAGGTATTTTACAAAGGAAAATTGACAATTTATCTGTAGGTAAAAGCACAAAGAAAAGAATTTGTAAAAATGTCTTTTATATACTTACGAGGATTCTTGTCATAGATTTTTATCAATCCTGTGCAAAAGTTTACTGTATGATGGAATCCCTACTTAGACAAATGGGATATAAATAAGCTTTGTACAAAATGAAGATATAATTTTCTAGCTTGCTTATGATATAAAGTGAGTTTCATCTAAAGCTGTATGTGTCTATATGTGTTTGCGTGTGTGTATGTGTGCATGTGTGCATATGCTAATCTGGAGGTTTATAGCAAATGGTCAATGCTATTTTTCTATTTATTTAAGTGAACTATCACATATTCACTTATCTATGTGGAATATACCAGAATGTAATTATTTCCTTGATTTCTAGTGATATTTTATAGCATGATGAGTTTATACTTTAAGAGAAGGCAAGAGGATGAAAAAGATATTGAGTAAATTTTAAAAGCCTTGTAATCATTTTTATCATAAGACCAATTTAATTGGGTATTTTGGGAGGTATTTTTTGCTTCACTTAGAAAAACTGAATCTCCTTCTCATTGGAAACACACTTGACCAGAGCAGAATGTTACTTAAGAATTTGTGATAAAGTTTTTCATTTTGGTTTCATGGTACTTTTGGGATTTATTTATGATATTTAAAATAATTTATAGCAACTTAACTGTGATTGTAATTTTAAAATTTTATTTTTGTTTTAAGGTTGAATAAGAGATAGATATATGTTAGTTTAGAAGTTCCCAACTAATTTACTTCATGAAAGTCTAGTGATTATCTTCTTAATATCAGGATAAATTATAAGGTGTTTTTTAAGAAAGAAAAAAATACTTTTAGGAAGGAATGTTTAAGTAAAAAAATCTTTTGTGAACATGTTTAAGTAAAGATCTTTTGTGTGATTTTTAGATAGCCTGATAAACTTTATTTGTAAGCCTATTTATTACAACAATTTGATAGCATTGATAATACATACCTATTGATTAAGGAAAAAGCTTGTTGAAACTTTGAATATTATTTTTGTGTATAAATTAATGTACATATATTTGTTATATACTCGAATACCTCCAATATTACCACAACATATTTTTTTCCCTTTAAAATGTCTCTTGAATTTACTTTTTCCATTCCTTATCATTGTTATTGTACTAAGCCACATTTCACCACTTTGATACATTGGTTAGTCAGCCAATCAGTAAACATTTATGAAGTATCTGCTATGTGCCAGATACTGTACTAAGTGCCCTCAGGGAACTCACAATTTAATGAAGAAGACAACTAGAAAATAAATATTTACAAACAAGCTACTTAAAGGTTAAATAAGAAGAAAGAAGGCACTAGAATTAAGAGGAATTAGGAAAGGCTTCCTATAAAAGATGAGATTTTAGTTGGGTTGTGAAGGAAGCCAGGGAAGCCTATAGGTAGATTTAAGGGAGAAGAACATTTCAGGGTGACAGAGAAAATATCTGTACCTTAGAGATGGAATGTCTATTTGTAGAATAGCGAAGAGGTCAGTGTCACTTAAGAAAAGAATAAGTATCAGGGAGTAAGATATAAGAAAATAGGAAAGGTAGGAGGGAGAAAGGTTATAAATAGTTTTGCATGGCAAAGGGAAAATTTTGTATTTGGTTCTAGAGGCCATTGAAAGTCACTTGAGTTAATTGATTTGAGGAAGAAAAGATTCATTTTAGAAAAATCTTGTTAGTTACTGAATTGAGAATGGATTGGAATGAAGAGAAACTTGAAGCAGATAGGTTCACCAGCAGGCTGCTATAATAGTATGATAAGAATGGTATGAGATGTTCAGAAAGGACTAGTATCTCTGATTTGAGGGTTTACTGAGCCCTTTTCAGGACTGCCCTTGGTGTCCACTGGTCACCCAACTCTCACCTTTGGTTTCCCAACACTGTTGTATGCACAAAGTCACATCCTGTTAAAATCATCTCAAAAGATGGGCTAAATTGAAGGCAACTGATGAACTTCAAACCTGTCAGTAAAGTAAGGGAATATCTATCCCAAGCATAGGAGGACTTTCCCCAATGGAATGATCAGATAAGAGCAATTTTTCCCCAATGATCAAGAAGGAAACTGAAGTAATTGCTGTGGAGCACTTAAAATGATGAAGCTAGGTTGAAAACCTGAGAGACTAGGAGGCTGGTACTGTCCTTTATACTAAAAGAGAAAGTGGGCAGAATTAAGGGAGAAATATAAGTTCCATTTTGGACATACTTAGTTTAAGATGTCTATTAGACATAAAATTCAAGATATCTGAAAAAAATTGGAGATGTGAAATAAAAGGTTAGGACAGGAAAGGCAGATTTGAAAATCATCATCATAGAGAAGATAATTAAATCCAGGGGACCTGAAATCATCATGTGAATAATGGAAATGGAGAAGAGGACCCAAGATGCAACACTTTGGAAAAGCTACTGATATGATCTAAATGAAGATCCAGGGGCAGCTAGGTGATGCAGTGAATAGAGCACCAGCCCTGAAGTCAGGAGGACCCGAGTTCAAATCTGGTCTCAGACACTTACCACTTCCTAGCTGTGTGACCCTGGACAAGTCACTTAACCAATTGCCTCAGCAAAATAAATAAATAAATGAGGATCCTGTAAAAGGAAAAGGAGATATAGTATAGTAAGAGAAGATCCAGGAGAGTATTGTCCAAAAAATACCAAAAAAAAACAAAATAACAAGGAAATAATGATCAACAGTGTGAAAGGCTACAGACAGACCAAAGAGAATGAGGATAGGGAAACGACCTATGGATTTGGATTTGGCAATTAAAGGATCACTGGCAACTTTAGAGAGAGCAGTTTTGGTGGAATGATGAAGTCAGAAGCTGGATTGTAAGGACTTAAGAAGAGAATAAAAGGACAGAAAGTAGAGGCACTTAATGTAGATGGCCTTTTCAAGGAGTATAGCCACAAAGGAGAAAAGAGATCTAGGTAAGTGAGGATAGAAGGATCAAGTGAGGATTACTGGCAACAGAGCAGTTTTAAAACAGGGCAGTTTTAAAAAAGCAGCCAGTAGACAAGGAAAAATTGAAAATAAGTCAGAGTGAGAATGGCAGGAAGGAGCACGCTGCTGGAAGAGACAGGATGGAATCAGATTTCTTGAGAAGACAGAAGAATTACCCTTGGTAATGAATATCACTTCATGATATGAGATAGGGATGAAACAAGAATAGTATAAAACATATGAGTGATATCAGTTGAAGAAGAGGAGGGAAAGGAAGTTAATGAAAATGGTTTCATTTTGTTTCCTTGTGAAATACGAGACTGAGAGGAGTAAGGCAGCCATGAAAAGTTTGAGGAACTATGAGAATGTTTGAAAGAGTTGCTGTGCAGGACGATTTCAGAGAGGCCTGGAGAGACTTGCATGAACTGATGCTGAGTGAAACGAGCAGAACCAGGAGATCATCATACACAGCAACAACAGTATTACATGATGATCAATTCTAATGGACATGGCTCTCTGCAACGAAGAATTGTCTCAAACCAGTTCCAGTTGTTCACTGAAGAAAACCATATACACCCAGAGAGAGGGAAATGAAATATGGACTACAACATAACATTTTCATGATCTCTACTGACATTTGTTTGCATTGTGTTGCCTTTCTCTGATTCTTTTTTTTTTTCTTGTAGATAGGATTTTTCTTGCATAACTTCTCAAGCATTTCAACATTATTAGCATGTAGTGGACTTCCTGCCATCTAGGGGAGGGGAGGGGACTGGGGGTAAAATTTGTAATGGAAAGCTTTGTAAAGATCAATGTTGGGGAACTACCCATACATATGTTATACAAATAAAAAGCTTTAACAAAAAAAAAAAAAAAAAGAGTTGCTGTGGAGAGTGGAATAGTGACTCATTGAGGAAGGACTGTCCAGCAGCAGTGAAGACCCAGTTGAGATCCTGTAACATTAATTCATAGTAGACCAGCTAGAATAGTTGTGTGATTTCTCCATCTTTATTCAGTAACACCTATGTAGAAGCTAAAGTGATGAATTATAGGAGTGATTCTAGATTGAAGCTTGCCAAAGTACAATCTGTGAAATAAAAAGGAAGTTAGGGACTTAAGAGAAAAGAACAGCACAGCATTGAAATGGTTAACCAAGGCATCAAAATGGGGAAAAAAGGAGAGATTGATGTGCAGGGGAGATGGCCTGGGAAAGATGGTCAGATGATTGACCTCATTTCATTTTTCCTTTTCCCTCTAAAGACTAAAGAATAGGCAGAAAACAGCAGCAGAAAATGGAAGCCTTTTCTCTTCCTCTTTCTTTTCCTTCAAAGGACAGTGCCAGCAGGAGATAGAAATTAAAACCTGCACAGGAGAAGAAGGAATTCTAACTCCCCAATGAATTTTCTCTTCCTCAAGGAACAGTTGAAACAGGACCTGGAAGTCCTGAGGTCAAAGAGAAAGTCACTTCTCTTTGCAGAAAAGTTCTCTTTATTGTGATTAAGAGATAAAGCTAGCAGTAAGAGATGAGTTGCCTTGTGATTGTATTGGTGAAAGTCAACTTGGTCTGGTTCCTTGCTGCCTTCCCTCAGCAGACATGCATAACAAGAGACAGAACAAAGACAGAGATTTTTTAAATAACCATAAATCATTTTTTTCTGAGTCAAGTCTTTCCCTATCTTTTCTTCTTCCTGCAAACCACTAATTATTAATCTCTTTAAAATATTATTTTCATAATGTTACTCTCCAGCTTAATTAGCAACAATATGCTTCTTATCAGAATTAAGTCCAAACTCTGCTTTTTTAATAAACTTGGCTGTTGTTTTTCTTTATATGTATATATGTAATTTTAGATACATATTTATATATCATACATAATAACAAATGTTATATTGATAATATAATTTTATTATATTATGCATAATATCATAATGTGATATATATATTTATAACTACAATAATTTCCTAATCTACCCTACACTATTCCACTTTAATCTCTCCTTTCATCAAGCATAAAAAGAATTTAAAAGTCAATAAACAAAATCAAATAGAAATACATGTAAAGTACTCAGGTAAAAACAATTGGAGAGATATGGTTATACAGCAACTTTTCTGGAAAAAAAAAGATGGGGGTGGGGTGCACTTCTAAGTCATGTGAACAATAAAATGGAAGACTAAACATTTTCTGTTATCTTTACAACCTCTTCAATGGAGTAATTGTTCCTCAGAGATAAAAAAAAAAAAAAAGAAATTTCAGCTGTCTCCAAGATCCAGAAATCCAAATCCAAAGAAGCTAAAAGCTCCTTAATGCCCAACTCATTAATTCAGCATCTCCTTCCCTTTCCCCTCTAATTCCAATTCCACCCAACCCTCACTCCCACCATTTTCCACTACACTCTTTGCAGGAAGGCTGCTCTAGCCAACATGACTTTGCAACAGAATGCTAAATCTTAAATCCTGATCCAACCCTGCTGCCTCTTTACAAAGTCACAGCAATCCAAACTCCAAATTGCAGAAGTTTACTGTGGCTCTGATACCCAGCACCTCCCCAATTCTGCAACAAGCTCCCAAAGAGAGTGGAGGAGAGGAGGGAACAGGCTGTGTGGACAGCAAGGAGATCAAATCAATTAATACTTAAAGAAATTAAGTCTGACTTCATTAGAAGGTCAAATACTGAAGCTGAAACTTAAAGGCTTTGATTATATAATGGAAAGGCAGGACTCATTGGAAAAGACTGATGAAAGATGAATGCAAAATGAAAAGGGGGATAATGATTAATGGTGCATTGGAAATAACAGAGATGGACAGACAGATTGTGGAGGATAGAAAGGCCTGTTCTACTGTGATCCATGGGGTCATAAAGAATTGACCATGACTGAACAACAATAATAAAATTCTGAACTCACCAGAAAATGCAGGAAGGAATGAAATAATACAATTCAATGAAGCTCAAGATGCAAAATCAGCTATTTGTGCAAAGTCAGTCTGAGTGACCCCATTTTTAAACCTCGTTTAAATTTTGGATAAATGAACAGCTATCCTGCAGGAGATGGCAGTCTATAGGCACACTAATCCCATCTCTATATGATAATGAGAGAGGTGCTGAGGCAGCACTAATCCCATCTCCTCATTTGATTAAATATATTAATCAAAATATTTTTGCTCTTATGTGGAAATTATTTATTCCTACCAATAAAAAGCAGCATACACTTTGAATCCAAGGCTTGCTGCCTTCGTGTACTAATAAACTCCTTTGTGTTATTTCCTGAATTTTCCTCATTTACCAGAATGAAGCCTAAACCAGGATTCATTCTCTCTCTCTCTCTCTCTCTCTCTCTCTCTCTCTCTCTCTCTCTCT
>JAJPUD010002207.1:22741-64046 GCA_023553655.1 Myrmecobius fasciatus | reverse complement strand
TCTCTCTCTCTCTCTCTCTCTCTCTCTCTCTCTCTCTTTCTCTCTCTAATAGCTTTTTATTTTTCCAAATACATGCAAAGAAAACTTTCAATTTTCACCCCTGTTAAACCTTAGATTCCAATTTTTTTTCTCTTTCCCTCCTCTCTTCCCCCTGCACCAGACAACACACAATCTGCTATAGACTAAACATGGGCAACTCTTCCAAACACATTTTCATATTCATTATGCTGTGCAAGAAAAATCAGATTAAAAGGGGGAAAAACATGAGAAAAAAAGAAAAAAACCAAGTAAACAAACACCACCAAAAACAAGTGAAAATACCATCCCATAATGCATATCCAGTCTGCACAGCTCTCTAGATGTGGATATATAACAGCAGAAGAAATTATATCCATGAATGTCCATCTTTTCTTTGCTTCCTTGTAGGTTGTTCTTTGGTCTCTGTTGAGCACTTTTTTTACTTTATTCTTTTTTCCTCTTTTCATCCCCCCACTTCCTCTTAGCAGGCTATAGTTAGACATTGATATATTACATATATATACACATACATACACACACACACCCAAACACATACACATAGATGTATATATATCCCATCCACAGACACCCATCCACAGACCCATCCACATATATTCATTCACACACACATACACACACATACACATTCACTCCTTATCATTGTAGCAGTTTATTTCTTCTTTCCTATCTCTGCTAATTCTTCTACTTTAATTCTGCTTCTTAACTTGCCTTGCAGTTATTTAACCTTCTCATGGATCCCTCCCTTGTCTTCTTCTCTCACCCTAAGCTTTCCCATCCGCCCATACCTCTCCCCTTATTTCTTTATAGATTTTGGAGGGTGCTATACCCAACATGGTATATATGGAGTGTTATTGATTTAACTCATTCCTGATGTGAACAGATTTTCAGAATTACAAGCCCTTCTCCACTCTCTAATGCCTCTGTGTCTATTCTTCCTGTGTACCTCATTTATATAAATCTTTGTTTTGAGCTCCCCAATTACTAATGTCAATCTTAAACATATGGTATATATTTTCATGTCAAAAAAAACTATACGCAATTTGTCTATGCTAAATTCCTTGAAATTTATTTTGGATATTGGCTCTTATATGTTAAATTTTCTATTGGTTTCAGGTTTGGATGAAACAAAGTCCTAAAAATCTGCAAGTTTGTTGAATCTTTTTTTTTCATTCGATAATATGGATAATTTTACTAGATATGATACTTTTGGCCACAGTCCTTGTTCTTTTGATTGTCAGTAGATAGGATTCCAGGATCTGTGGTCTTTTATAATGACTACTGATAAGTCCTGCACAATTCTGATCTTAGCTCCAGCATATTTGAATCATTTTTCCTTGTGTCTTGCAAATTTTTCTCTTTGATCTGGGGGTTTCAAAATTTGGCAATAATGTTCCTATTTGTTTTCCACAAAGGATCTCTTTGAAGTGGTTAGTGATCAGTGAATTTTTTTCTATTGCTACTATACTACTTCTATTACTACTCTGTAGTAGTAATGTTTTATTACTCCAGGACATTACCCTCATGTTTTATTACTCCAGGACAATTTTCTTGGATTAGTTCTTGCATTATTGTGTCAAGGTTCTTTTTTGGTCACAGCTTTCAGGTGCCCAATTATTCTTACATTTTCTTTTCTTGATCATTTCTCCAGATCTGTTGTTTTTCTTACAAGATATTTCACATTCTGTTCTATTTTTTTCATTCTTTATATTCTGTTTTGTTATTTCTTGGTCTCATAATTCCACTGCCTCCCTCTTGCCCAATTCTAATTTTCAAAGAGTTATTTTCATCTTTAAGACTCTGAATCTCCTTTTCTGTTTGGATAACTTTTTTTTCATAATCTTGTTTTTTCTTGGATGGTTTGTGTTTTGTTAGTTTTTTTTTCTTTTTTTCCCTCAATGTCTCTCATTTGATTTTAATTTTTTAAAATTGTTCTACAAATTCCCTCTGGGCAGGGAAACATTTAATGTTACTCTTTGGGGTAAAAGAAATTTTATTTCACTGTATTCCTTTGAAGATGAGCCCCAATATTCCCATAGTAAGTTTTTTATGGTTGGGTTCTTTCTTCTTTGCTAGTTCATTTTTTTAAAAAATAAGAATTATTAGTGTAAACACCTTTAATTCTGGGGTGAGGTGGGGACATGACGCTTCACTTCAGCTCCAAAGCAAGAGCTCCATTCTCCTGCAAGTAACTGCATCCCTGACTTACCTCTTCTGCAGTCATTGGGAGCTGGTTTTTTCTCAGGGACATGTCTTTGCTGCACAGCTGGGACTGGCATTCCTAATCAGCAGAGATTTCCTTTGTCTCCTGAAACTCATACTGGATCTAAGCTTCTTCACCTCACCAATACACACAGTCCTAGAGATGAAAGTTCCTCTGGTTCCTAATGAGGTTCCTTAGAAACTCAGCTAGTCCCAGGCTTCCCCACTGCTGCTTCTGAGGAGCTAGCCTGGAGGTGTTTGTACTTCATACTGGTTAATCCCCAGCCTGGAGTCTTCCTTTAGATCTTCTTCTTGCTCTAAGTCTTCTTGATTTTTTTACCAGTCTATATTTGCCCTGAGGTGCAATTTTTTTCTATTTCTGGGGGAAATCTAGAGATCTTGAAACTTACTCCATCATTTTCCCAGAATTCTCTCCTATAATTTCTGATAAACCAATAATATTCCAGGATTTTCTTTTAACACACAAGATGACCTACCTTACAAATCTAAGCTTAACTATAAATGAATATATATACATATATATTTATAATAATGAAATATTCAAAACTTTTTTCATAGAAAGAAAACTAGACCATAAGAGATCATTTGCTTCTTGAAGACCCCAGATAATTTAGGTAGAATAAGGAAATGTTGCATCTAAAGACAGCAATAGCAACAGATTGACGACAGAAAGATCATTAAAAATATCTTCCTAAAAATTATACAAGACTGAATGTAGATCGAAGCATACTATTTACATTTTTTGTTTTTCTTTTTCATAGTTTTTCTCTTTTGCTTTAATTTCACTTCTCTTTCACAACATTACTAATATGGAAATATGTTTAAAATAATAATACATGAATAGCCTATATCAGATTGCTTACTGTCTTGGGGAGGGGGAAGGAAAGAAGGGAGGAAGAAAAAAATTTGGAACTCAAAATCTTACAAAAAATGAATGTTGAAAATTATCTGTACATGTAGTAGGAAAAAAATAAAATATGTATTCAAATCACATTAGAACAACAGGATAAATTCTTCCCTTTTTTTGCTTTATTATTCTTTGGGGCCCCCCTCTCCTGCCCGGAACAAAACATCTGTACCATCTAGAAGAAGAGCTTTGTCAAAAACTTCTTTGTGAATCAGAAACATTTTTCATAAACTTAGTAGATTTTGCATTAGATTGACAAAAATCTCATTATTTTATAAGTTCCCTAAATGTGTTCCTACTTTCTCAGTACAATGCACTACTTAAGATTTATTAAGTATATATAACTCTCTCCAAAGTTATTGATAATCTTTTAATTGCCAAATATTAGAATCTTTTCTCAATCCTTATTTTTCTTGACTTATCTTTAGCCTTTGGCTTTTTTGACTATTCTCCACTCTAGAAAATTCTCTTCTCTCCAGGTGTCTTTAACCCTCTTCTCCAGCTGTCAGACTGCAGCTTTCCTGCCCTTTCCACTGATTCTTCCATGTCACTCCCTATTTGAGGGTCTGTTCTGTAACTCTATATTATCTTACTATACTCTCACACATGGTGACCATATCAGCTTCCATGAGTTTAAGTATCATCTCTATATGTATGCAAGGGCAGCTATGTGGTACAATGGATAGGGCACACCTATCCTGGAGTCAGGAAGATCTGAGGTCAAATTCAGCCTCAGATATTTACTGTATGACCTTGAACTTAACCCTATTTAGTTCAGTTTTCTCATCTATAAAATGAGCTGGAGAAGGAAATGTCAAACTACTCCAATATTTTTACCAAGAAAGCCTCAAATGGGTCATAAAGATTTGTGTACTTAATTGAAACAACTGAAGAACAACCTCAATGTATAGTTACAACCCTAATCTTCAAAATTCCAGTCACACATTTTCCTACTTTTCACATTGATGTTCCAGAGATATCTCAAACTTAATATTTCCAAAATTATACTGATTATCTTTTACCCCAAATTTATTCCTTTTCAAAATTCTCTACTTTTGTGTATCACAACATCCTCCTTCTAGTCACCCAGATTTGAAAATTCATTATTATACTCAGCATTTCCATCCTTTTCACCTCATATATTCTAAATTATACCTTTTTTGAGTAAAATCTTACCACTTAACATCTCTTGCATTTATCCCATTTTGCCTGTTTACATGACCACCATCTTAATTCATATCTCCTAACCTCTCACCTGAACTATCACAATAACCTCCTAATTGCTCTCCCTCCTTTATGTCTTTTCCGTCCAACCCAATATCCACACAGTTAGCAAAGTGATTTTCCTAAAGGGTTTGTCTGATTACTTCTCCCCCTCAGTAAACTACACTGGGTCCCTATTTTTTCTAGAATTAAATGTATTCCTCTGTTTACCTTTTAAAGCCCTTTACAACGTGGTCCCAACCTATCTTTCCACTCTATTTCCTATGTCAGTGCCATTATTTTGGCTGTCCCTCATGGCTAGAATATATTGTCACTTCACCTCTAACTTTTAAAAATGTTTTGCTTTCTTCAAAATTCTGTTTACACAATGTACTCTACATGAAATCAGTCCTGGACTACCCTCCACTCACAAACGTTCTCCTCTAATTTATCTTGTGTTTATTTTGTATATAATTATGTAGAGTTCCCCCCCCCGCCCCGCATAAAATGTAAGCTGCTTGAAGACAGAGACTGTGCCTTTTCTGTCATTATATCTGTAATACCTGATAATGTCTGGCACATGGTAGGTACTTAATACTTATCAATTGATATCAATTAATGTGAAGATTTCTCTGATTATGAAAATAAGTAGAATAATTTTCACAAATAAACCAAAGTAGTACACATCATTTTTGTATTGAATTGACAATCAATTTGTAACCAGTCTCTAACTTGTGGGTGGCCAAAGGTGAATAAAACAGGAGAGTCAGGAATCAAACCGAAGATCAGTTTTAAAATGAGGAAAACAGGTTGGTACACCAAAGTCTGCCTAGGAAGGAGGGATTGTAGTGTGTGGAGGGTAAAACTTTTAAGGATGAAAACCAGGACCACAGCACAGTCATTCTTAAGACTCAAATAAACAGTTTCCACAGTTGGCAATAAAGGTGTCCTTGGATCTTATGGGAATAGTCCCTAAGTTGATTGTCTCAGATCTTAAGGGTTGTTGAGCTTTGTGATCATTCAGCAGGGTGTAGAATCAGAGTTAACATGGAGGAATTTGGAGTTCAGCACCTGGTTCAGTCCACTTAGCAGTTAAAAGCAAAAATACTGCTTACCTCAGGTTTTTCATTCGAAAAATGGAAATAATAATAGCACTTGATATTAGAAAGAGACAGGCAGACAGACAGACAGACAGACAGACAGAGATGGAGATGGAGATGGAGATGGAGATGGAGATAGGTATATTTTAAAGGCAGTTAAAAGAATAGAGGGCTCAGAGTCAAGAAAACCTGAATTCAAGTTCATCTCTAGACATTTACTAGCTGGATGGCCCTGAGCATCAAGGTTTTGATTCCTACTAGAAGGTAAAGCAGAAGTAACTTACTTCTATCTGCCTTAATTTCCTTAACAGTAAAAATAAGCTTAATAACATCTACAATTCAGAATATTTGTAAGAATAAAATGAGATCGTATTTGCAAAGTGCCCAGTACAGAGTCCCTGGAATATATTGGGTACTCTATAAATGCTTATTTCCTTCTCTAAACTCTTTCCATATTCTTTCTACTGCATGTGAAAGCAAGCCAATGCTGACTTGAAATATATTGAACAGAGCAAATTTGGGTAAATGCCATTCTCAACAAAACAGCTAAATTAGCCAGCCAAAAATAATAGCCTAATAAAAAGTTTTTAGTCTTGCTTAGTTGTTCCAATTTATTGCCAGCACTGGAATTTGAAGTAATGTCAGAAAAAAATATTTTTTGGCATTTGACAAGTCTATTTCAACTTGTTTTTCATTCTTATTAACAGACACAACCATAACTTTTCCTTCTTTAACTCCCTGCTTTTAATTGATGAGCTGTTTATTTTCTGCAGCTTAAATAGTCCTAAAATAATTCTTCTGATTAGCTAACAAAAAAAAACTGTGCTTCATTTAACACCTAAATGCTTTATATGTAAGTGAAATATGTAGATACATGTATTTTTATGGATCTATCTAGATCTAGCTTGCAAGAAGGAATCACTAAATAATGTCTACTACTCACAATTCTTAAAAGGAGGTTTTTGGTTTCTACTAGGAGGTGAAGCAGGAGACTGACTCCACAAGGCTGGCCACTTTGTCCTCCCCAGAAAATGGTACCTGGTGAGAATTTTATTAATCTAACTCTACCTCAAGGTTTTAATCTAGTGAAAATAATTTTAATATTTAAGCTGATCACCTGATTATTATCCCTTCCTGGGGAAGAGAGTCTCAAATTCTTTTCCCACCAAATGCCATTTACACAAAGTGTATACATTATTGTTCAGTTGTTCAGTCATGTCTGACCCTTTATGACACCAGGAACCATGCACATCAATCCCTTCCATTCTCTATCATCTTCCAAAATCTGTCCAAGCTCCTTTTCATTGCTTACATAACACTATCTATTCATCTCATCTTCTGATATTCCTTTTCTCTTTGCCTTCAATTTTTCCCAACAAAAAAGGTCTTTTCTAATGTTTTCTCATTATGTAAGCAAAATATTTAAGCTTCAGTATTTTCCTTTCCATTACTGGTCAGAATTAATTTCTTTAAATATTGATTGATTTATCTTCTTTCTGGTCAAGGGGTTCTCAAAATTTTTTCTAACACCACAATTCAAAAGCATAAAATCTGAGATGCTTAGCTTTCCTATATGGTTCAGTACTCATAGCCATACACTATTGGACATTACTATTGGAAAAACTATATCTTTAACTACACTGATCTTTGTCAGCAAGGTGATTTCTCCACTTTTTAGTATGCTGTCCAGATTTGCTATAGCTTTCCTTCCAAAGAGCAAGCATCTTTTAATTTTATGACTTCAATCATTGTCTGCAATGATCTTTGAGCCCAAGAATATAAAATCTAACAATACTTCCATTTATTTTCCCTCTGTTTGCCAGAAAGTAATGGACCAGATGCCATCATCTTACTTTCCTTTTTTTTTACTATTAAACTTCAGACCAGCTTTTACACTCAAGAGACTACTTGATTCTTGTTCAATTGCTGCCATCAGAGTAGTATCATTTACACTTCTGAGATTATTGATATTTCTTCTGGTAACCTCATTTCCAGCTTTTGATTTCTCCAGTCTGACATTTTGTTTGATATATCTGCATTTTTATTTTAATAAATAAAGTGGCAATGTACAACTTTGTACTACTCCTTTTCCAACCTTGAACCAATTAGTTTTTCATATTCAGTTCTAGCTATTGCTTCCTGATCCACAAGCAAGTTCCCCAGGAGACAAATCTAGCACTCAGAGAAGTCGCCACAATTTTTTTGCACCACATAGCCAAAGACTTTGGTCAATAAAACAAAAGTATAATTTTCCTGGAAATCCCTGGTTTTCTTCAAATCCAGTGATTTTCAGCAGTTTGGTCTCTAGTTCCTCTGCCTCTTTGGAAATCAGCCTTTACTTCTGATAATTCTTAGTTCACATATTGCTGAAGGTCTTGCTTGCGATATATTAAGCAGAACTTTGCTGGCATGTGAGATTAACACAATCATTTGATAATTTTAACATTCCTTGGTGTTGCCCTTGTTTTGGATTAGGACATAAACTGATCTTTTCTAATCCAATAGCCACTTGATTTTTTTTTCAAATTTTCTGGCATATTAAGTGAAACACTTTACCAGCATTATCTTTTATGAGTTTAAATAGCTCAGTTGGAATTCTGTCATCTCCACTATTCTTATTGTTATCCATTCTTTCTAAAGTCCATTTGACTTCACTCTCCATGATGTCTAACTCTAGGTCAATAACCATGCCATCATGGTTATCAATGATGTTAAGTTCTTTCTCATATAGTTCTGCACATTTTTGCCATATTTTCTTAATCTCTACTATTTTTCTTAAGTTCCTATTATTTTGTCTTTCATTATGCCCATTTTGGCATGGAATGTTCACTTGAAATCTCCAATTTGCCTAAAGAGATCTCTTTTCTTTCTCATTCTTTTGTTTTCTTTGACTTTTTTAACATTCTATTATATTATGCATTTAAGAAAACTTTCTTATCTTTCCTTACTGTCCCCTGAAATTCTACATTCAGTTGGATATGTCTTTCCTTTTCGTGTTCCTTCTTTCTTCTTGCTATTGTTGTTGCTGCTGCTGTTGCTTCCTATACTATACATTATATACTCTGTCCCTAATTCTTCAGGTATTCTATCAGATCTAATCCCTTAAATCTTTTACTCACCTCTAGTACATTTTCATAATGGATGTTATTTAGGTCTAATCTTTACAGTTTTATATCTGAACTCTCTCAAATTCGCCTTTAAACAACTATAAAGTAGTGACCAAAATGAATTCTTGAATAGCAAAATCAACCAAACAAAAACAAGAGGGCAAAACAATCTTCTAGCCAAAGGAATTTGGAAAGTTATCAGAAAAGATTTTTCTCACTTAGAATAATGGGGAGCACACTGCAGAGAGAAAGCATTCCAGCAAACCGTCAGCAGGTTTGCCTCAGCAAGCCAGTGGGAGATCCTGTGCCCCAGTTCAGTTACAATAGGCAAACACCAATACTGGGACCTGACTCATCCTAGCCAGACCAACAGGAAATTGTTAGCAATTGGAACCCCCCGCCCATGTCTAAGCACAGGCAATGGAGAAGACACCAGAACATGGCCCACCATGTGTTTAAGCACATAGGGGAAATCCACCTGCATTCCCATGTGGCTCACTAACTGGACATACACCAACACAGCAACTATTCAAATGCCTGAGGACAGCACCAGGCAAGTCAAAAGTTGGATAAGAAAACAATGCTTTAAAAATTGGGCAAAAATTGGTACAAAGATTGACCATGAATTATGGTATGAAAATCTCACAATCAAAGATAGAAAGTCAGAAATATTAATGCATCTTTTTCAGATCATAATGCAATAAAAATTACATGTAACAAAAGGCAGTGGAAAATACATTTAAAATTAATTAGAAACTAAACAATCTAGTTCTAAAGTATAAATGAGTGGAGAACAAATTATGGAAACAATAATTTCCTTAAACAGAATGAAAAATAAGATAACATGCCAAAATTTATTGGATACAGTCAAAAAAATACTTGGGGAAAAATTTATTTCTCTAAATTCTTATATCAGTAAGGGGGAAAAAAGTGGCTCAATGAAGTGAAGATGCAGTTTTTAAAACTAGGAAAAGAACAGATTAAAAAGCCCCAATTGAGCATCAAATTGAAAATCCTGAAAACCAAAAGTGAGATTAATAAAACTGAAATTAAGAAAACTATTGAGCTAATAAAACTAGAAGTTAGGTTTGGGGGATTTATAATATAGACGAGGCATTGGTTAATTTTTTAAAGAAAAAAACAAGAAGAAAATCAAATAAAGAAATCAAAAATCAAAAATGAAAAGAGTGAATTCAAAACCAATGAAGAGAAAATTAAAGCAATTTTCAGGAAATATTTTGCCCAATTATATGTCAACAAGTTTGACAATTTGAGTGAAATTAATAAATATTTATGAAAATGTAAATTAAGAAAATAAAAAATGCCTAAATAATCCCATCTTAGAAAAAAAATAAACAAACTATCAATGAGCTTTCTAAGAAAAAATCATCATGGCCAGAAGGATTCATAAGTAAATTTTAACATATTTTAAAAATAGTTAATTCCAATACTATATAAGCTATTTGAAAAAAAATAAGGAAAGGAGTCCTGTCAAACTTCTTTTATGACACAAACAAAAAATCCTTGTATGATTCCTAAACCAAAAGAGCTAAAAAACAAAGCAAAAAAAAAAAATCAAAGGAATTGAAACAGGCAATGAGAAAATAAAATATCACTTTGTAGATGATACAATGGTATGCTTAGTGAATCATTTAAAAAATGAACTGAAATAATTAACACCTTTACCAAATTGCAGAATATAAAATGAGGCCTCAACAAACACTAGAATTTCTGTATTTTACCAACCAAGCCAAACAGCAAAAGATAGAAAGAGAAATCCTATTGAAAATAATTATAGATAATATAAAATACTTTGAGAGTCTGCCGGCTAAGACAAGCCCAGGAAATACATTATGCAATTTAAAAATACTTTTCACACAAATAAAGTCATATCTAAACAATTGAAAAATTATCAATTATTCATCAATAGGCTAAGCCAATGTAATAATAATGACAACTCTGCCTAAAGTAACTTATTCAGTGTTGTACTAATCAAACTAACAAAAATATTTTAGATTGCTAGAAATTGTAATAAAATTCATCTGAAAGAACAAAATGTCAAGAATATCAAGGAAATTAAAATATAGAGAGAATTGTCTCATATTTGTAAGAATTCAAGCCACTCTCCAATTGATAAATGGTCAAAGGATATGAACAATTTTCAGATGATGAAATTAAAACTATTTCTAGTCATATGAAAAGTTGCTCCAAATCACTATTGATCAGAGAAATGCAAAATTAAGACAACTCTGAGGTACCACTACATATCTATCAGATTGGCTAAAATGACAGGAAAAGATAAAGATGAATGTTGGAGGGGGTGTGGGAAGACTGGGACATTGATGCATTGTTGGTGGAGCTGTGAACGGATCCAACCATTCTGGAGAGCAATTTGGAACTATGCTCAAAAAGTTATCAAACTGTACATACCCTTTCACCCAGCAGTGTTTCTATTGGGCTTATATCCCAAAGAGATCTTAAAGGAGGGAAAGAGACCCACGTATGCAAGAATGTTTGTGGCAGCCCTTTTTGTAGTGGCTAGAAACTGGAAACTGAATGGATGCCCATCAATTGGAGAATGGCTGAATAAATTATGGTATATGAATGTCATGGAATATAATTTTTCTGTAAGAAATGACCAGCAGGATGATTTTGGAGAGGCCTGGAGAGCCTTGCATGAACTGATGCTGATGAAATGAGCAGAACCAGGAGATCATCATACATAGCAACAACAAGACTATATGATGATAAATTCTGATGGACATGGTTTTCTTCAACAATGAGATGATTCAAACTAGTTCCAGCTGTTCAGTGATAAAGAAAGCCATATACACCCAGAGAGAGGCCTGTGGGATCTGAGTGTGGACCACAATATAGCATTTTCACACTCTCTATTGATATTTGCTTACA
This sequence comes from Myrmecobius fasciatus, assembly GCA_023553655.1. Lineage (NCBI taxonomy): Eukaryota > Metazoa > Chordata > Mammalia > Dasyuromorphia > Myrmecobiidae > Myrmecobius > Myrmecobius fasciatus. The sequence continues at coordinate 52,560 of JAJPUD010002207.1, read as the reverse complement.
TTATATTTCCCTTCTCGGGTTCTTTTTCCCCTGTACAGCAAGATAACTGTATAAATATATATACACATATTCGATCTGTCAAATATTTTAACATAATTAAGATGTATTAGAGTTCCTGCCATCTAGGGGAGGGAGTGGGGGGTAGGAGGGAAAAATTTGTAACAGAAAGCTTTGCAAGAGTCAATGTTGAAAAATTACCTATGCATGTGTTTTGCAAATAAAAAACTTTAATATAAAAAAGAAGAAAAAAGAATATCAAGGAAATTAATTAAAAATGCAAAGGAAGGCGGCCTATCAATACCAGATCTCAAACTATGTAAAGCAGTAATCATGAAAACTATCTGATACTGGCTAAGAAATGAGTGGTGGATCAATGGAACAGATTAGGTGCACAGTAGTAAATGTTTGATAAACCCAAATACACCAGTCCCTGGAATAATAGCTGACTATTTGACAAAAACTCCCAGGAAAACTGAAAAATAGAATGGCAGCAACTAGGAACAGACCAACGTCTCACATTATATAACAAGACAAGGTCAAAATGGGTAGATGGTTTAGACAAAAAGGGTGAAAACATAAGAAAATTAGGAAAGCAAGTCTGCCTGTCAGATCTATGGAGAAGGGAAGAATTTATGGCCAAACAAGAGAGAAAGAGCAGTATGAAATATAAAAGTGATTATTTTGATTATAATAAATTAAATGTTTTTTGCACAAGGTCATTGCAATCTAAATGCAAATCTAAATACCAGAAAACTGGGAAACAATTTTTATAGCAAATGTCTCTGAGAAAGGCTTCATTTCTCAAATGTATAGAGAACTGAGTCAAAATTAAAAGAATACAAGCTATTCCCCTTGAAAAATGGTCAAAGGATAAGAACAGGTAGGTTTGAGAGAAAGAAATCAAAGCTAGATATAGTCACATGAAGAAATGCTCTAAATTACTAATTGATTGGAAAATGAAAATTAAAACAGTTCTGAGATACTACCTCATATCTATCAGATTGGCTAATATGACAGAAAATGAAGATGATAAATATTGAAAGGTATGTGGGGAAAATGGGACATTAATTTCACTATTGGTGGAATTGTGAACTGATCCAACCATTCTTGAGAGCAACTTGGAATTATATCCAAAGAGCTTTGGATATCTCTTTGAGAAAATAAAATAGTGAAAAGGACTTATATGTACAAAAATATTTATAGTGGCTCTTTTTTTGTGGTGACAAAAAAATAGAAATTCTGTGGTTGCCCATGAATTGGGAATTGGTTGAACAAGCTGTGACATATGAGTGTAATGGAAAGCTATTGTGCAATAATAAATGGTAAGCAGGCAGATTTCAGAAAAGCCTGGAAAAACTTATGTAAACTGATGCAAAGTGAAAAGAGCAGAACCAGAAGGACACTGAATACAGTAACAGCAACATTGTATGATCAACTACGAATGACTTGGTTATTCTCAGCAATATTATAATCCAAGACAATTACAAAGGTCATATGAATACAGATCAAAGCATACTATTTCCCCTTTTTTGTAGGTTGTTTTTTATTTTGATCTGTCTTTTCTTTCATAACTACAACTAATATTTTCTTATTAGTTGTAATACTATTTAGTATTTAGTATTAGTAGTGTAATACTACATTACTTTGCACAAATATAACCTATATCAAACTGCTTTCTGTTTTAAGAAGAAGGAAAGGGGGGGGTGGAGCCATGGTGGCGGAGATCAGACAGGATTCTCTGTAACCTCCTCTAACCTCCCCTCAAACCAACAACATATGAAGCCTCTAGACTGATTCTGAAGCAAAAAAATCCACAATATCTGGAGAACAACACGATTCTAGAAGAAGATACTCTGGAAGAACCTCAAAACAGGTCTATTTTAATGGGGCAGGGGGTGGCCTACTGAACCCAGACTGCAGCGCAGGGAGACCGGGGCAGGGAGCAGGAGCAGGGAGCTGGAACAGGAGTTGGAACAAGAGTGGGAGCGTTGTGCTTTTCACACACCTGGGAGTCTTCTGCGAGCCTCTTGGAACAATTTGTCCTGATTGTGGGCAGGTGGTTTGGAGGGTCTGCCTTTTGAGGGGGATAGATTGTGAACCACTGAACCCCTGATGAGCATCGGACCTAGCTGCCATTACACAGCACCTTAAAGCAATCAATCAAACAACAGGACTGATAAGCACCAGAAATAATTCAATCAGCAGAACTGCCCAGTTCCTGAAATAACTCAATCAGCAGAACTGCCCCAGGGCAAATTAAAGCAGCTGTCCCACCTTTGCCCTAAACAGACCTCACACCTTTAAAAAAAATGAATAAAAAACCAAAAAGAGCTCTCACCATAGACAACTTTTATGGAGAGAGGGAAGAACAGACCTCAAATCCTGAGGCCCCTAAAGGTAAAGCAACTCCAGAAAAAGCCCCAAAGAGAGACATAAATTGGTCTCCATGTCACAAGGCTTTCTTTGAAGATTGCATAAAAAATCTTAAAAGAGAGTTAGAAGAAACATGGGGAAACGAAATGAGATCACTGCAAAATAAAATAGAAAAAATGGAAAAAGAATGCAATGAACAAAAAGATGTAATTGGTCAATTGCAAAAGGAACTAAAAACAGTAACTGAAGAAAATAAGACATTAAAAATTAGAATCGAACAATTGGAAATTAATGACTCATCAAGACTTCAAGAATCAGTTGAACAAAAACAAAAAAATGAAAAGATAGAGAAAAACATGAAATATCTCCTAGGAAAAACAACTGACCTGGAAAATAGATCTAGGAGAGACAATCTAAGGATTATAGGGCTTCCTGAAAGCCATGATGAAAAAAAGAACCTGGACACTATCTTCCAGGAAATTATAAAAGAAAACTGTCCAGATATTTTAGACCCAGAAGGCAAAATACTCCTTGAAACAATCCACCAATCACCTCCTGAAAGAAACCCAAAATATAAATCCCCCAGAAATATCGTGGCTAAATTCCAGAACTATCATACCAAGGAAAAGATATTACAAGAAGCCAGAAAGAAACAATTTAAATATCAGGGAGCTACAATTAGGATCACACAGGACCTAGCAGCTTCTACTTTGAAGGATCGAAGGGCCTGGAATCAGATATTCTGAAGGGCAAAGGAACTTGGATTACAGCCAAGAATAAGTTACCCAGCTAGAATGAGCATTATCTTCCAGGGAAGAAGATGGTCATTCAATGATATAGGAGAATTTCACCTATTTCTACTGAAAAGACCAGAACTGAACAAAAAATTTGATCTACAAACACAGAACACAAGAGAAACATAAAAAGTTCCCTGGAAGCTCCACTGTCATGACTTGCAGCACTACAGGTGTTAAGTGATCGCTACATTTACGTAACTTCAAGTGACAAAGTGTTAACCCTCATCCATCATAATCTTTCTCAGGGAGGATTAGGTCATTCTGGGCTTGAGTTTTGCTAATTTGATCATGCATAATCAATAAGGACCCACAGGAAGGGTGTTACGGTGGAAAACTCAAAGGATTTGGAACTGGAAGATCTAGAATCTTAGATCTACTCCTTTATCCCTGTGTGACTGAGCAAATCATTTCAAACTCAATTTTACAAAATCTAAGAGCTGATCCAGACTTCAGATGTATCTAGGCTTATCCAGACTAAAAGAAAAAAGAAAGAAAAGAAGAAAAAGAATGACATATAGTGCAACAACAGCTAGTTGTCTTAACTTTTACCTAAAGACCTCCAAGGAGGTGGAACTCACTGGGTGCTGATGCAATCCATACCATTTTTAATAGGTCCAATTATCACATAGGACATTTTACCTTAATAAAAATTAAATATAGTTCTTTTCAATTTTTAACCATTTTCCCAAGTTCTTTAGAACTGAGATTATGTCTAATCTTCTTTTCACATCATTTTTTGAATATATGAAGACAGAAAACATGTCCTTCCTTTATCTTTTTTTCTTCAGGCTAAGTTTCTTCAATTGAACTTCATGTAACTGATGATGAGACCTGTTTTTTTTTTTTTTTGAAAATAATGGGACTGGACCAGATGATGTCTAATCTTTAGAAAGAAACTGCTTGAAACTGAAGCCTTGTTTAGAATCTGGTCTTTTCTATCATTGTTGGCAGAAAGACTTGACATCTTTCACATAGGCTGGCTAGTCATGCTTTAATAATGACAAAATTTTAGCCAGGAATCAATGTTCTTCTTGGCTCAGGTTAACTTGCCAAGCTGCGAGTGTAGAAAACATATGACTGTGTCTGGACAATTGAGACAGCTTTACTTGAGGAAACCACCAGAACAGCTTTCAGATTTGTAACCCCTATGTTTTTCTAAATTCAGTGTGCCAGCCTTAAGAATTAAGTAAGTTAGGGCTTCAAGATGATAAGATATACTTAAGTTAAAAAGTTTTTGTACAAACAAAACCAATGCAGTCAAGATTAGGAGGGAAGCAATAAATTGGGAAATCATCTTTACATTTAAGGGTTCTGATACAGGTCTCATCTCTAAAATATATAGAGAATTGTCTCATATTTATAAGAATTCAAGCCATTCTCCAATCGATAAATGGTCAGAGGATATGAACAGACAATTTTCAGAGGATGAAATTAAAACTATTTGTAGTCATATGAAAAGTTGCTCCAAATCACTATTGATCAGAGAAATGAAAATTAAGACAACTCTGAGGTACCACTACACACCTGTCAGATTAGCTAAAATGACAGGAAAAGATAACAATTAATGTTGGAGGGGATGTGGGAAAGCTGGGACTCTGATACATTGTTGGTGGAACTGTGAACAGATCCAGCCATTCTGGAGAGCAATTTGGAACTATGCTGAAAAAGTTATCAAACTGTGCATACCCTTTGACCCAGAAGCATTTCTATTGGGCCTATATCCCAAAGAAATTATAAAGGAAGGAAAGGGCCCCACATGTGCAAGAATGTTTGTGGCAGCCCTTTTTGTAGTAGCTAGAAAGTGGAAACTGAATGGATGCCCATCAATTAGAGAGTGGCTGAATAAATTATGGTATATGAATGTTATGGAATAATATTGTTCTGTAAGAAACGACCGGCAGGACGATTTCAGAGGGGCCTGGAGAGACTTGCATGAACTGATGCTGAGTGAAATGAGCAGAACCAGGAGATCATTATACACGGCAACAACAATATTATATGACGATCAATTCTGATGGACAAGGGTCTCTTCAACAACGAAACGTTTCAAACCAGTTCCAATTGTTCAGTGAAGAAAGCCATATACACCCAGAGAGAAGGATGTAATATGTGGACCACAACATAACATTTTCCTGCTCTCGATTGATATTTGCTTGCATTGTGTTTCCTTTATTTGATATTTCTTTTTGTAGATATGATTTTTCTTGCACAACAATGATAAGTGTGGAAATATGTATACATATATTTGATTTGTCAAGTATTTTAACATAATTAACGTGTAGTGGATATCCTGCCATCTAGGGGAGGGGTGGGGAGTAGGTGGGAAAATTTGTAACAGAAAGCTTTGTAAGGGTTAATGTTGAAGAATTACCCATACATTACCCATACATATGTTTTGCAAATAAAAAATAAATTAATTAATTTTTTAAAGATAAAAAAAAAGAAGAAGGAAAGGAGGAGGAAAAGTTTGAAATTCAAAATTTTGTAAATATATATTCATATATATGCTAAAAATGATCATTACATATTGGAAAAAATTAAATTCTATTTTTTAAAGTGTTTCTTATGTCCAACAAGTTATCTTGATAGAACTCTACCAATTTCTTCTCTGCTTCATTTTGTGATTCAAGGACAAGTTTGCCTGCATTTGCAATTGTCTATGGATTGCCTACTTTAAAATTCCAATCATCTATATAATATTTTTATTGATACTCTTTCTAAAAGATGTTGTAGGTAAGTCTATATAAAACTAATCTGCTTTGATTTCTTCTGCATCAGTGGTTGGGAGGATAGACTTGTGTTACTGTAATGTTGAATGGTTTTCATTGGATTCTAACAAATTTCATTCTGGGTTTTTTTGAGGTTTTACGTTACATTATTATTTTTCTCAACCTTTTAAGTGTGAGGGAGTGTGCCATTTTTTAAATATAAATTATTTCTATATTAGTCATTTTATATAAAAAACTCAAAAGAAAAGAAAGTGGAATTAGCATGCTTTGGATTTTTTCAATCATAAGGTTTTTCTCCTGAGGCAGAGAGTATGCTTCATCATTCATCCTTTGGAATAGTCTTGGATCATTGTATTGCTGAAAAATAGCTAAGCCAATTACAATTCTTCATTAAATAATATTGCTGATATTGTGCACAATGATCTCCTGGTTCTTTTTTATTTCACTATGCATCAGGTCATGTAAGTCTTTCTAGATTTTCCTGAAATCATTCTGGTGTTAGTTTTTATAGCACAATAATATTTCATTATAACCATATACCAAAGCTTGTTTGTACATTCTCCAATTGATAGGAATTGGTTCAATTTGTAATTCCTAGATACCACAAACGGTGTGATTATAAATATTTTTGTACTAATAGTCCTTTCCTCCTTTTTTTTGAATGTCTTTGAGATATAAACCTGACAATGGTGTTACTGGATGAAAGAGTATGAACAATTTTAATGCTTGTTGGGCATAGTTCCAAATTGCTCTCCAGAGTGCTTGGATCAGTTCACAACTCCACCAACAATCAGTGTCTCAGTTTTCCCACATCCACTCCAACATCTAACATTTCCAATTTTTTGTCATATTGGACAACCTGATAGATGTGTGATCATACCTCAGAGTATCTTTAATTTCATTTCTCTAACCAATAGTAATTTAGAACATTTTTTTCATGTGACTATAGATAGTTTTGATTTCTTTATCTAAGAACTGCCTATCCATATTTTTGGCATTTATCAGTTGTATTTTTATAAATTTGACTCAATTCTCCATACATCTGAGAAATGAGGCCTTTATCAGAGATACTTGTTGCAAAATATTTTCCTCAGTTTTCTACTGTCCTTATAATTTTTCTTACATTGGTTTTGCATAAGTAAAAACTTCTTAATTTTATATAATCCAAATTTATCTATTCTACATTTTATAAGGCTTCCTATATCTTCTCTGAACCTAAATTCTCCTCATTCATAAATCTAACAAACTATTGCATGATCTCTTAATTTGCTCATGGTATCACCATTTATGTGTAAATCACATACCTATTTTGATCTTATCTTGAAATATGGTGTGAATATTGAACTTTACCTGGTTTTCGCCATCATGTTTTCTAGTTTACCCAGCAGATTTTGTCAAATAATGAGTTTTTGTTCCAAAAGCTTGGGTTTATCATGTGCTAAATTACTATAGTCATTTGCTATAATATAATTTGTACCTGATCTCTACCAATGATCCATTATTCAATTTCTTAGCCAGTACAGATTGTTTTTATAATTAATATTTATAATACAGTTTGAGATCTGGTACAGCTAGATCACCTTCTTTTGAATATTTTTTATTGATTCCCTTAATATCCTTGAGCTTTTGTTACTCCAGATGAATTTTGCTATTACATTTTCTAGCTCTATAAAATAATTTTTGATAGTTTTATTGGTATGGAACTGGATAGATTAATTTAGGTAGAATTGTTATTTTTATTATATCAGCTTGGCTTACCTATGAACAATCAATATTTTCCCAATTGTTTAGATCTAACTTTATTTGTATGAAAAAGTGTTTTGTAATTGTGTTCATATAGTTCTGAACTTGTTTTGGCAGATCAACTCCCAATATTTAATATTTTCTATAATTATTTTAAATGGAATTTCTCTCTCTACATCTTGCTTCTGTACTTTGTTAGTTATATATACAAATGTCAAAGATTGATGTGGGTTTATTTTGTATCCTGCAACTTTGCTAAAGTTGTTAATAATTTCAATTTACATTTTAGTTAATTTTCTAAGTGCAACATCTTGTCACCTGCAAAAAGTGATCATTTTGTTTCCTCATTGCCTATTCTAATTACATTAATTCATTTTTCTTCTCCTATTTCTATAGCTAACATTCCAAGAACAATGTTATATATTAGAAGTGATAATGGGCATTCCTGCTTTATCCCTGATCTTATTATTGCAAAGATTTCTAATGTATCCCAAAGCTTGCTGGTCATCTTAGATAAATATTATTTATTATCTTAAAAAAACTCCATTTATTCCTAAACTCTCCAGTATTTTTAACAGGAATGGGTCTATTTTTTTTTTTTTGTCAAAAGCTTTTTCTGCATCTCTTGAGATAATCATGTGAGTTCTCTTGGGTTTTGTTATTGATAGGGCCAAATATGCTGAAAATTTTCCTAATGTTGAACCAACTTTGCATTGTTGGTATATCCCATATGATCCTTGTGGCATATTGCTATAATTTCCTTGCTAGTATTTTATTTATATATTTTTGCATTAATATTCATTAGGGAAATAGGCCTGTAATTTTCTTTCTCTATTTTGGCTCTTTCTGTTTTAAGTATCAACACAATATTTGTGTCTCTTCACCTATTTTTCCAAATACTTTATATAATATTAGAATGGATTGTTCTTTAAACATTTGGTAGAAATTACTTTTCAATCTATCTGGTCCTATGAATTTTTTCTAAGGAAGTTCATTGGTGCCTTGTTCAATTTTTTTTCCTAAGATTGTTACCTAATATTTTATTTCTTCTATTCATTTGGGTAATTAATATTTTTAGATATTTATAGATATTTATTTATATATATTTATATAGATATTTGTAGATATTTATTGACTTATATTGTCAAATTTATTGGCATATAATTGGGCAAACTAGCTCCTAACAATAATCAATTTCTTCTTCATTAGTTTCAAATTCATTCTTTTCATTTTTGATACTAGTAATTTGGTTTTCTTCTTTCCTTTTTATAATCAACCTAACCAATGGTTTATCTATTTTATTAGTTTTTTTTTGTAAAGCTATCTTCTGGTTTTATTTATTAATGCAATGTTTTTCTTACTTTCCATCTTAATCTCTCCTTTGATTTTCAAGATTTCCAATTTGGTGTTTAATTGGGGATTTTATGCTTTTATTCATTTCTTTTTTTCTTTTTTTCTTTAAGTTTTCTTTGATAATTTCTTAAAAGATGTTGTCCAGGTGTTTTTTGTTTGTTTGTTTTTATCATGCCTTTCAGATAGTGCAATAATACTATATTTCTCTCCTGGATATTTTCTAGATCAGTTGTTTTTCCAGTGAGAAATTTCACATTTTCTTCTTTTACTTTTTTGATTTTGTTTTATTATACCCTGCTGCCTCATAAAGTCATTAACTTTCACTCACTCAATTTTAATTTTTGAGGAGTTATTTTCTTCAGTGAACTTTTACATTTCCTTTTTTCATTTAATTAATTCCATTTTAGGGAGTTATTTTCCTTGGTATATTTTTGTATCATTCCTAACGCTATTGACTCTTTTTTTTCATGGTTCTCTTGCATCATCCTAATTTCTTTTTATACATTTTTCTTCTACTTCTCCAATTTGCTTTTTATAGTTTTTTAAAGCTCTTCCAGGAATTCTTTTGGAGGCTGGGATGAGATCACATTTTTCTTTGTGGCGTCACATGTAGCCATAATGCCCCCTTTCAATTTTTTGCCTTGATCCTCCCTGTCACCAATAACCCAACCTCCCTGCTTCCATAATAACCCAGAATCAGGGTCTTTCTGCTGGCAAGCTGCAGGGTGGATCTCACTCATGGACAGTCCTAGGATGGGGCTTCACTACTGGTCAGCAATAGGGTCAAGGCCTCAGTGATGGCTTGTTCTGGGGACAGGGAGGTTGGGTTTCGAAGTTTTAAGAACTCTGATCAATCCAGTGATCCATAATGATTCCAGAGGAGTAGTGATGAGGCAGTAGATACAGAGTCCTTGACTCAGAAGCACAATTAGGGTTAATTCAAATTCAGACTCAGGCATTTACCAGCTGCATGATCATGGACAAGTCACTTAACTCAAAATGGGGATAATAATAGCATCTCCTTCTCAGGGTTGTTGAGAAGATAAATGAGATATTTGTAAAGCACTTAGATTTCATTGAAGTTTATTTACTGTAGCAGCAGTCAACTGTCGACTGCAGCAATTCTTTTATTTCTTTCTGATTTACTTTCTATTACATTCCCTGCAGCAGCTGTTAGAAAAATTCTCGCATCTCCTACAGACCTCTTCTTTCTTTCTTAGCAGATGACCCACCTTTTACTTTGATGAGAAAATCAAGGCCATAATTTTTGTCTCCTACTGTGTACATTCATTCTTTCCTTCTTTGCTTAGTCTTTCTCCCTATAAAATGTAACTTTATGCCCTTGATCACAATGCCTTCTTCCAGAAGTGCCTTTTTCTTTTACCCTGTTTCTCCTTTTTCTATTAGCTTATTTCTTGCTGCCTATAAACATATCCATGATTATCTTATCCTTTAATGAAGTAACAGAACTTTTTCTTGACCTTGCTATTCTTATCCTTAGGATAAATCATGATTCAGGAAAAAAAAAGCATATGAACTGGTAATAGGGGAAGCAAAGAGAGAGGGAGATAAGAAAATAAAGGCAACAGAGAATTTTTTTCTAGGAAGTTGTGAAATAATAATTATAGTTGATATTTCCAAAAGGCATATAATCTGCAAAGCACTTTACGTGCATGATCTCATTTTCTTCACAGCAGTCCTCAAGGAGGTATGTGCTACAGATTTTACAAATTTTACAAATGAGGAAATGGATTTCCAGAGATGTTAAGTGATCTGCTTATAGTTAAATACTTTATTGTGAGTGAGATTAGGACCCAAGTTTCTCCTGAAGCTTGGTCCAGAATTCTTTCCACTACACAAAAGAGAGAAATATAGGATAGGAATAGGAAGGTCAAGAATAAGTTCTGTTACTTCATTATAGGATGAGATAATCATGGGTATGTTTATAGGCAGCAAGGAATAAGCTAATAAGAAAAGGGCCAGATATATTTCTGTGCATTCTTTCCTTTGGTGATACTCCTTCACTTCTCCTGCAGATTAGGTTCCCAAGGGAAGGTAGCTACTGTCTGATGTATATAGGGGAATTGAACAGTGAGGACCCAGTCCCTAAGACCATGAATAGTATCAGCCTACAGCCAATCCATGTGGAGGCTCCTTTCCTATTCTTTCCATGTTCTGGCTGTCACTAAGACTTCATTCTTTCTGGATGACACAGATTCCCTGACCAGAACTATTCACATTTTCTCTTTATTAGAAGCAGGAAATTTGGAATATTCCTTACTCCCCATTTCCACTTCTTGACTTCTCTTTCTCCATCATTACTTAGTAAGTTTTCCTCCTTTGAGGTACGTACAATTCAGACCTCCATACCATCAAAATCCCTTTAAGAGTTGTCTATAAACCACCAGGACACTCTCCTTCCTTTTTCAATGAGTTCAGTAACTAGCTCACAATATTTCTCCTCTCTCCAAATCCAGGTTTCATAATAAAGGGACTTTTAACATATAGATGATAGGTAGATAGATATTTCATATATAGATATATATGTATATATATATATTTGTGTGTATGTATATTGATACTACCATTTCCTCAACCTACTAATGTTCATTGACCAACTCCCCAGCCCCACTTCAGCCATACACAAAGATACTTATATCCTTGATCTTGCTACAAATGCATCATGAACTGAAATTCCTTTATCTGATCACAAATCTATTGGCTTTCTATCTCTCACTCTGTCTTCCAATACTATATTCTGTTGAGGTTCCATCTTTTGACTCCTCATTTCTGTTTCAAGACTTCACCCCTTATTTACAAAAATATAAATTGCCCAGATTAACAGAGGAGGAAATAAATTACTAAATAGTCCAAGACTTCACCCCTGTACTAACCACAGTTTCTATCTTTCCCCATCTTGACCTCACGGTGAACCAGTTGAATTATTTTCCATTCTCTTTCCTTGAGTCCTTTGCCCCCTTATCATTTTACTGATTAGAACTGCCAAGTTTCAGCCTTGGATCATCCCTATTCTTGATTGCCTCCACTACAGGTGATACTGAATGAGAGAAGAAGAAATCATTCAGCCATTCTAACTAAATGGTCTTTTCTTTAAAAAAAAAATCTCTGGCTTTTTTTTTCTATATTCATATAGCACTTGTGGAAAGTACTCTTTCCTTTTAGTCATTACTTGTTTTGTTTGAAAGGTAATTGCTCTGGGCAGCTAGGTGGTACAGTGCAGTCCTGAAGTCAAATCTGACCTCAGACACTTAACACTTCCTAGCTGTGTGACCCTGGGCAAGTCACTTAACCACAATTGCCTCAGGAAAAAAAAAAGAAAGAAAAAGGAAGGTAATTGCTCCTTTTATTTCTATTAATATATTTCTTTATAAATATAAATATTTATAATATTTTGCAGGTCTGTTATTCCTAATTGTAGATGAACCAGATGAACTAAAAATTTACATTATAATACCTCAAGTGGGCCCTCACTGCTGCTAGGCAATCCTTTTAAATCTCCAGTATCTGATACTAAGTTAATTAAGGGAGATTTAAAACTTTTATTTCCTTTCTTCCTTTCTAATCTTCCATGGCCCTCACCTTTTTAGCTTAGAAATTTGGCTTAAATTTTAGTAGGCTTGGGATGGAAAATGCCATTCATATCCAGAGAGAAAACTACGGAGACTGAATGTGGATCAAAGCATAGTAGTTTCAGTTTGTTATAGTAGTTGTTGTTTGTTTGCTTGCTGTTTTTTTTTCCTTGTGTTTTTTTTCCTTCTTTGATCTGATTTTTTGTGTACCATATGACAAATACGGAAATGTTTAAAAAATTGCACATATTTAACCTATATCAGATTGCTTGCTATCTAGGGGTAGCTAAAGGAGAGAGGATGAAAAAAATTAACATAAACATTGAAAACTATCTATACATATATTCAGAAAAAATACTATATAAAAAAAGAAACTTGGTTTGTATTTTACTGGAGAAAAAAAAATGAGGCTATTTTCCAAGAGTACCCATGCTTCCCTCTATCTTCCCAAGTCATCCTGTTTTATCTTGATTCCTGGGGTAGATTGTCTTCTTTATTATTCAAAGTCTCCTTTGTCTTCCAGTTTTTCCCTCTCTACAAACTGTTGTTCTACTGCCTATATACAAATGTATGCCTAGGTTAATCCTGACAGTGGCCCCTTAGAGTCTGAGTTTGTTTTACTTTATTTTTTCTTTGTTTATTTTTGTGCTTGAAATATCTTTTCTCTGATGTTAAAGATTTGGATTTTGGCTTTGCCACACTCAAAACTCTTGCATTTTGTAGCTTTTTTTCAGGAGATGATGGATGGTTTCTCCCTAAATTCATTTATTATTCTGGTTCTAATAGATCTTGGCATTTTTAATTTATTATATTTTAAATGTCTTTATATGTACATGCAACATATATATACACATATACATATATATATATGTGTCCAAGTGTGTATATATAAATTACATATTTTGTTTGCTTAAATCAGTCAAAATATATCTTCTCACTCTTCTACTCCACCCTTTTCCCATCCCTGACTGAAAACACAGAAAACTCAAAATTAATCATATACATGTCTAGTCGATCAAAACAAGTTTCCACTTTGGCTGTGTCCTTAAAAAATATTTGTCTCAATCTACATTATCAGTCCTTTACCTCTCTATCAAGAGTCGGGCAGTATGTTTCATCATCAGTCCTCTGGAATTCTGGTTGGTCTTTATGATGATAAGAGTCTAGCACAATAGAATTTCATCACATTTGTATATCATAGTTGGCTTTTCTATCCCCCAATTTATAATTAGTCCTTCAATTTCCCATCCCTTGACACCTCCAAATAAGCTATAAATATTTTGCCCATTCTTAGAATTTGCTTTATTTCAAATTAATCTGTCCCTTAATCTACCATCTATCTTATTCCCCTTCCCTTTTTTCTTTTCTCCTATTTCCTTGTTGAGTGAAATATATTTCTATTACCAACTCTGTATGTGTCTGTATTCTAATTTTGACCAGTTCAAACAAGAATGATGTTCAAGGATCAGTATAGGGGTTTTCCCTACCCTTGTGCTTATTTGAATAGATATCTACCTATGCACTAACATTTAAGATAATTTTCCCTAACCTTCCTTTGAAGGAAACCAAATAGAGTGCTGGACTTGAGTCAGGAATATCTGACTTCATATGTGACCACAGATACTTACTAGCTGTATGACCCTAGGCAGGTCATTCAATCTCCTTAATCTGTAAAATGAGCTGGAGAAGGAAATGGTAAATTGCCCCAATATCTTTACCAAGAAGACCGCAAAGGAATCATGAAGAGCCAGAAGTGACTGAAAATGATTAAACAACAAAACCTTCTTTTCCCTTCTCAGTAATATTCCGCTTCTCCTCTCTGTCCATTCTTTTCTTAAGATCATTAGGAAATAATAGAACTACTCCCAAGTCTTATCTAATTAGATTTCCTCTATGAGCCCTATTGATGAAACAAATCTGAAGAGACTTGTATTATCTTCCCATATTTGAATTAAGCAGATTATCTTTCTTTAGTCCTTTATAATTTTCATTCCTCTTTACTTTTGGATGTTTCTCTTCATTCCTGTGTTTGTACCTCAGTTTATCCACAACTTTGGTATTTGTATTAGGAATGCTTAAAGGTCTTCTATTTCATTAAAAATCAATTTTTCCCTTTGTAGAATTACACTCAGTTTTATTGAAAGCCCATATCTTCTGCTTTCTGAAATCATATTCAGAATATCATATTCCATATTCTTCACTTCTTTATATTGGTAGCTGCTAAATCATGTGTAATTCTGACTGTGGCTCCTTGGCACTTAATTTCTTTCTTCCTGAATATTTTTTCTTTGACCTGAGAGCACTGGATTTTGACTCCTGAGAGTTTCGTTTTAGGGTTCTTTTCTGGAGGTGACTAGTGGATTATTTTTATTTCCACTTTTCCCTCTGGTTCTAAGAGGTCTGGGTAATTTTCTTTTAAGATTTCCTGAATAGGCTGCCTAGGTCTATTTTTTTGTTGTTGTTTGTTTATAGTATTTAGATAGTACGAGTCTTAAATTTTTTTCTCCTGTTTTTTTCAAAGTCAATTGTTTTTGCTATGAAAGGGCAACTATATGACAGTGATGAAATGTCAAGCTTAGGGTCAAGAAGATTTACCTTCTTGAGTTCAAATCTGGCCATAGATACTTACTAGATGTAAACTAGTCACTTAACTCTGTCCACCTCAGTTTCTTCATCTGTTAAATAATCTGGAGAAGGAATGGCAAATTATTCCAGTATCTTTGCCCAAAATACCAACAACAGCCAAATGGGCTCACAAAGAGTCAGACATGACTAAGTGATAACAACTTCACATTTTCTTCTACTTTTTAATCCTTTAAATTTAGATTTAATATCCTTTCCTCATGGAGTTATTGGCATTCAAATTTTCAAGGAGTCTGTTGTTTGGCAGTGTTTTGTAATGTTTAGCTTTCATTCTTTTCCAAAGTTTTCTGCAAGCTCTCTCACTCTATAAAACTTAAACACACACACACACACACACACACACACACAAAAAAAAAACAAAAAAAACACAACAACAACAACAAAAAAAACTAACTCGTCCTCTCTCTCTTCCATGAATTTCAGTTGAGTTTGTGCTCAAGTTGTGTTTCTCTCAGGTATTGCCTGAGACCTGGTTGGTCTTTATGCTGATAATTTCTCTTAAAACTTTAGAAATTAGGTGTGACTGCTAACTTGCTAGTCACATTCTGCTGTAATGGCTCATCTTTCTAAGACTTTTGGAGTCATTTTCCTCTGCTTCTGGGGTCTTGAATGCCCTTGCCATCATAATAGCTCATTTTGGTGGAGTTCATTTTGTTTGCCCATTCCTCCAGATTATTTCCTTAGTTTGGATCTCATGTTAGGACTGCCATATATCTGTGGCACTTCTGGAGAGAAGATCTGGGTTTATCCCATTGCTGTTTTCTTGGGACAGTGAATATTGAATTATTCCAGGATCAGACTGAGGACCTCCCAGTTTTCAGTGCTCTCAAAATGGTCTGATACTGGGTAAAGTCTGATTGTTGCTCCATTTTCCTGAACTCTGCAAACTAACTTAGATTTGGATCTGAGGTAGGACTTTACCCATATCAATCAAATTGACAACTCTGTTACTCAGAGTGACAGAATTATAAAGTCCCCTTTGACCTAGGATTCCTATTCTGGTTAATTTTTTTTTTTTTTTTGCAGGCTGAGCTAGAAATCAGAATTCTGTCCTGAGAATGACATCTGAGCCCTGCTATTACTGCTTCTGCCTATGGACTTCCTCCTTTTTCTATACACTGCCCAGGGTTTTCTCACCCAGGAATGTCACTATGGTGTACACACCCTATTCTTATCCTGTCTTGGATCTGCTACTTTGGACTGGGAAATGGGTGACAGAGCTGTCTGTACCCATTGTGGTGACCCAGTATGTGTCTGAGACCCCTTCTTGCCCTGGTGTACAGTCTGCCCTTGGGAGATGGAGTACTCCATGGAGTATGTTTCTGGCCCTACTTCTTTGCTGAATTGTGTTAGACACTAACTTTTTTCTGGATTTTCCCATCAGAATTATGTCTGGTGCTTTTTCTAGGTCTGTTAGGAATAATTTATGGGGAGTTAGGAATAGTTTATGCATTGCTTGCAATCACTCTGCCTCCCCAGCCCTCACTTTAACACAGATAGAGGTGCAGAATATTAAAGTCCCATAAAGGGAAAGTGACAATCTCCCTTATAAGCTAGGAGGAAATACCCGGTGGGAGGGTGATATTCAAGAGAGAGTGCCTCACCCCAGCACTGGTGTCAGGGAAATAGAGGGCTTTCCAGTTAAGACAGATTTCCAATTCAGCCCTAGTTCTTTATATTCCCTTTAAAGATTTAGAAATTAGGTGTGGCTGTTAAATTGCTAGTCACATTCTGTTGTGATGGCTCATATTTCTAAGAGTAGTGCCCTGGATGGGGGTACAGTGGACAAAGAGAAACTTCAGCAAACAAGGTCATTTAGGGAAGATTTTCACAAATTGAAAGACAAGTCTGAGGGAATACACACAAACCAGTCCACCGGAATTCTCCAGGAAGACTTTTTCACGTGAGGAAAGTGGAATGGTTTTTCCTGAGATTTAATTGGATTCACACAAAATTAGAAATTGGGGCCAGGAGCCAGAATGGCTAGGAACTGAGGTGAGGGTCCAAATTCAGAATTGGCTGTGACTCATGTTATAGGGAACACAAGGAGAAGTGATGGCTATTTGATATTCAAACTTCCTACCATCCAAAAAGGGGCTTTTAAGCTATTACTGCTGATTTTATTCTGACAGGATGACTAAGGGGGTTTGTAAGCTTCCTTGGAACCTTATTTAGTGGGTTTGGGTTCTGCTATATTTTTTACAATCCCTAGTCCCAGCAGGGAACATGTTCCTACTGTTGGGGCACAAATGACATCACCTCAGCACTAGCATTCTACTTTCCAAAAAAAGTCTTGAGAAGCACAGCTGCCAATAAAACTTTGCCCAGTGCTTGTCAACAGCTGATGATCTAAGGCAAGGTTTCCTCACTGTAGGAAGCTTCTGGATTTTTAGGGTCAAATCCTAATTTGGGCAGAAGAGATGAAATCAAGATGAAAGTATACTGTTTATTAATAATTCTCACTGGCTGAACTAGTGATAGATTCTGGGACTGAGCTCAAACACTCACTAAGAGGTGGCCCCCATTTTATACCATATTTTAGCTAGGTCAAAAAGATCAAAGTTTATCTGAGAAACCAAAAAGACTCAGGGGTCTGCAGGTGATGAATGGTTCCTTGCCCTGGAGCTTTCCAGCATTTTTATGGTGACTTGGTATTCTTATACTAGGAATATGTTAGAATATAGATATATGTATGGCTATATGTATATTTTATATGTGTTTGTGTTTGTATGTATTCTTATTCTTATATATCCTGGCACAAGAATGCCAGAAGAATATTAGTCTGGAAGACCTGGATTAGTCTGGAAGAAGATAGATGATAGGCTGATAAACAGAGAAACAGATGATAAATACATAGAGGGGTATGTGTGTATATGTATGTGTGTGTGTGTGTGTGTGTGTACAAAGAAGAAGAAAGTAAAGATCAAAGGTCTTTAAAATAGCCAAATTTTCTTTATTTTTTTTAATTTTAAGACATAATTTTAATTATACTTTGAGAGTCTTTTTCTCTTGTTTACAACCAATTAAAGCCATTGTCAAATGAGTAGAGGTGATATTTAAAGATCACAGAAAACTTTCCTTTTTTCTCTGAGGTCATATTCTGTCAAAGGCCAGATCTGAATGTATGTTGGTAGTTTTAGGATCTCTGGAGGAGGGAAGGAAAAGTCACAGGAAAAAAAGCCTGAAGATAATGTCCCCTTCTAAAGTAACTCCTGGAATTCCTGTGGAGGAATCACAAGCTGGTACAACTTCTGCTGCTAAATTTCTACTCTTAGAAGCTACAAAGAAAGGGTAGCACCACTAACTTTTCTCAGTGGGGAGCTGCCCATTACCAAAAGTCAAGTTCACTAAGGTCTTATACCTTTCATTTCCTGAGTATGTGTGCCCCACCCCCAACCTCTCTCCTCTTATCCGAACTCTATTTTCATTCAGGAAAAGAAAAATATTTCTCCTTCCTCTTCTCTTAAAATTCCCAGATATTAAGGACATAGATTTCATTCTCATTAGACAAGTAAGGTCAACAAACATTTATTAAGCACCTGCTGTGTTCCAGGGCACTGTGCAAATCATTGGGGATAAAAAGAAAGGCCAAAATTATTTCTGTCCAAAGGACTTACAATCTAATGGAAAGACATAACAAAAAATAACTATTTACAAACAAGATATACAGGATTTACAGGATATCTCAGAGGAAAGACTATTCCCTTTCTCTTCCTCAAAATGTTCTTCCCATCTGAGTATATAGCATGAAGATCAAGCTATGAACCCATTAAGTAAACAAAGCTTTTTGCTCAAAGTTTTAGCTGCTTTGAATTTGTTAGCATTCAGAACATTCATCATGCAAGAGGAAGGAGGAAGTAACTAGTCATGCTGCTTAGCAATCTCTCACATATAATAATCATGAAAAAGGAGCAGAGAGAGTAAAAATATCAAAAAGCACACTCATTTATTATTGTTTAGTCACTTCAATTGTGGCCAACTCTTCATGATCCCATTTGGGGTTTTCTGGGCAAAGATATTGGAGTGATTTACCATTTTCCTTTTCAGCTCACTTTTTAAGAAACTGAGGCAAACAGGGTCAAGTGACTTGCTTAGGGTCATACTTCTGGTAAATATCTGAAGCCATATTTGAACTCAGAAGATGGAGGGGAGGAAAGGAGGAGGAAGAAAAGAAAGAGAAGAGAAAGAAACAGAGAAACAGAAAGAAAAAGGAGAGAGAGAGAGAGAGAGAGAGAGAGAGAGAGAGAGGCTGAAAGAGGAAACTGTGTTGCTTATTTTGGTTTTTGAAATGGAAGAACAGAGAAAGCCCTGTAGTGGATTAAAGTTTAAGGAGAATTTAAAATATTAGGACACAATAATTAATCATCTTGCCACAAATATTTAACTTTTATAATACATCATGCTTTATAATAAAATTTTCTATAAAATCTAATAGCTATAAAATTTGGGAACATATAACCATCATTACCTATCAAATCAAATCAAATCAGTAAACAGAAACACATATATAAATAATACTATCTATTAATCATATAAGCTACATTCTCTCCATCCTCCACCTCTCTATAAGAAGACTGAATCCAGACATAAACTAAAGATTATACTGATAGTTGGAAAAATCCACCCTTGCTCATTATTGGCAATCTAACCTTTGGAACATTCATTTTATAATACAAAAAAAACCTAATGCTCCAGAGGAGTTTAGCTCTGGAGGTCAGCTGTCAGATAATATAAAGCTGTTCCAACAAATAAAAAAATCAAATATCTAATAAGCCTGAAAACCTGATTGACAAGCAGGATAAAAAAGTTAAAAGGAAAAATGCCTAAAATAATTGTTTGAGGGAAGGTGGTAGAAATTACTGAATGTTGCTTGTTGTAGGAACACTAATGTAGAGTTTATCAGAAGCTCACTAAACTTTAATTTAACTGATGCAGTCATAGCACCAAACAAATTTTGTTTGTACAGTGGAAAAAAAAACAGTCTACCATGTTTGTGAAAACATACTTTTAGAAAATGTTATTAATGTTTCCTTCCCCCCCTTTAACATTCAATGAATTTCTCAACCTGCAAAACTTGGCTCTACTTAAATTATGGAGATACTGAAAATTTGCTATGTGATGTATCAATATTTATCAATTAAAATGGAAATACTGTTGATTTGCAAAGCTGCATAATCAATCCCACTATAATAGAAAGAAAAAAGAATTTTATATAAGATAAAATCTTACATTTAAAGTATATTTAATCAATGATAGTTTATTTTCACAGATGAGTACAAGCTAAGAGACAAGCAAATATGAAATATGGAGAAATTGTAAAAAGTAACAATTTCAAAACATATATTAACTTGATGTGTGCATACATGTATATATGAACACATGTACATATTTATGAACATATATTTAACAGTTAGTCTTTATATTATTTTAGATAATTTTCATTGCATTCTGTCCTGATAGTGATACTTTAATACTCTAAGGGATCCATGATTTTATTATATAACACACGTCCAACTTTACAATCTCCAAGGTTTTTGCCATCTTTAATTCTTTAGTTCTATGGACTAAAAAACCACAATCACTTCATTCTCATCCACCATGATTATGTTTATAAATAAATACCTATGCATTCTCCTCAGAATTAAGAAAAGTCAACAAGCATTTCTTAAATGCTTACATAGCCAGGTGCTTTGATAAGCTTTGGGAATCCAAAGAAAGGCTAAATAGTTCCTGTTCTCAAGGATCTCACAATCTAATAGATAGATAACATGCAAAACTATGTACAATTTACATTCATATATATATATATATATACACATATATATATATACTGCAGATGTGTGTATGTTTGTATGTGTATTAAGTGGAAAAAAATATCCAAGGGATAGTATTAGAATTAAGAAGAATAAGGAAGGAATTTTTGTAGAAAGTGGGACTTGAATTCCAAAAATCAGAGACAGGCAGAGAAAATGGTTAGAGGTAGGAAATGTACTAACTTATGTTTTCCAAATGAGATACTTCATATTTTCTTCTATTTTTATTTTTATTGTTTCTTTATATCTCAAAAAGAGTCTACCATGGTTGTGAAAGCACACTTTTAGAAAATTCCTTTTTCTATTTGCCCAATTCTAATTTTTAAGGAATGATTTTCTTCAGGGAGGTTTTATACTTTCTTTATCCATTTGGCAAGTTCTATTTAAGGAGTTATTTTCTTTAGTGACTTTTTTGTATATCTTTTTTCTATTCTCTTAAATCTTTTTTTCTATTATTCTCTTGCATTACTCTCATTTTCCCCCTCCTCCAATTTTTGTTCTGCTTCTTTAACTTGCTTTTTAAGTTTTTCTAGGATTCTTTTGGTGCCTAAATCCAAACTACATTTTTCTTTGAGGTTTAATATGTAGCTAATTTGACACTGTTGTCCTTTTCTAAATTTGTGCCTTCATTCTAATCACCATAACAACTTTTTATAGTCAAATTATTTTTGATTGTTTGATTGTTTCTTTTTTTGTTCTTTCTGCGACTTGAATTTTTTGTGGGAGTTAGCTATGATTCAGCACTGAACCAAGCCTCTTGTGTTGAGAGTCAGGATCATACTGCTGGCTTTCAATGAGCTTCAGGACCTAACTGCTGATCTGCCCCAGGAGTGGGGCTTTGCTGTTGCGTCACTATGGAAACAGAGTCCCTCTGTCGGCAGACCCTGAGGGATGAGCATCTTGCTATTGGCCTTCATTGGGCATAGAGCTGTTGGGCGTGGGAATTCGCTGTGTTGCACAGACTGCTGGTTTGCTTGGGGGCTGCTGGTTTGCAGGAGCATGGGGTCTTGCTGGTGTATGCACCTAGGCTTGGAACTAGCTATTGCTTCTCTGGGATCTCATTCCTTTCCCACCCTCATGAAACAGATCTTTCCTACTCCAGCTTCGGTTCTTAGGTAGTTTTGAAGTTGTGAGATCTCCAAGGGATTCCTTCTTCACTCCACCATGTTGGCCCTGGAAGTCAATAAATATTTATTAAGTGTTCTACTATATGCTAATGTCATCATCCAGAAAAACAGGAAAAAGGGAAAAGAGGGCCCAAAACACAGCAAATACCCACAGTTGGCACATGTAACCTTGATGAACACCCATTCAAAGAGGCTAAGAAGGAATGGTCAGATAGACAGAATGAGAACCAGAAAATAGAAGTTTCAGTCAAAACTATATAGAAAAGAAAATAATATATAAAAATTAATCAACAAAAAGATTAGATCTGGGAACTATGAGATCATTGGCACCTTTGGGAACAGTAACTATAGTTGAATAAAGAGGTCAAAAGACAGATTGAAGAGCATTAAGAGAAGAGAAAAGCAAGTGAAGACATTGGTTATAGATGGTTTTCTCAAAGAATTTATCTATAAAGTGGAAGACATACATAGAACAATAACAGGGATGGAAAGACTTTTGAGTAAGGAAGAAACATACTGTGTTTGTAGGGAGCAAAGAAGCAGCTAGTAAACAAATTAAATATTGGTTAAAAGAGTGGGGAGAGGGGACAATCTCCTGGAGGAAATAGAATGAAATGCACCATTTTTACCACTAGAGACATTTATCTTGTCAAGAAGAGAGGCTACCTCTTTGTGTGAGATAGAGGTGAAGGAGGAAATAATAATGGTAAGCCCTTGAGTGAGACAGAATGAGGAAGAAGGGAGACCAAGGAATTCTCAGCAAATAGCCTCAAATTTTAAAAATGAAGTATGAGGCAAAAGCACCTGCTGAATACTTCATTGCAGATCATGCTCACCACCAAAGCACATGTGCAATCTGAAGTGGACTGAAGACATGAATACTTGATTACATACCAGTACTATATCATGACAACTGGAAATGAATCATAGCAATTATGAACAAGGAATTCATATACATATTACTCTGTCAGTGGCATTCTTAGCTCTCTGTTGCATAAAAACATTCCACTGATTAGCACAATGCAATCATAAAAAAAAATTCATCCACCAGTCTAGATAAAGCAAAAATAAGAAATTTAAGGTGTTCTCTTTTAATGTATTCTATGAAAGTGATACTGGTCTTCTTGCTATCCCATGAAAAAGACACTCCACTTCTAGACTTCTACCTATCCCTCATCTCTAGAATGCTCTCCCTCCTCCGCTCAGACTATTGACAACTCTGGTTCATTTAATTCCCTACAAAAATTTCATCATTTATTAGACGCCTTTCCCAAACCCTCTTAATTCTAGTGCCTTCCCATTATTATTTCCTCCTTATGTGTATAACTTGCTTTGTATAGATTTGATTGAATGTTTTTTTTACCCTAATAGATTGTAAACTCCTTGAGGACAAAAGGTTTTTGCCTTTTTTTTATATGCTATAGCTTAGCAAGTGACTGTGCATAGTAGATGTTTTTGATTGATTGATTGATGTACATATGGATTAAATAAGAAAATTAATTGATCTACTAAAAATAAGAAGAGGAAAAAGTCAAAGACTGAGGTCATTGAAAAGCTGAACTTAATTCAGTCTTTATGAAAATTATAAGTATTTGATAATATAACATCTATTAAAGTAATGGCTTTAAGTTTTTTTAGGAACTAATGCTATGTCCAAGTGCCTAGAGACATCAGGTTGGTTTGTAAAAACTGTCTGGTTCCAATATAGTTTATAATTTTCAAAAATATCATCATCACTATCTCAGTTGTTTGACATTTTTCAATAGTATTCACTTAAAAATATTCCTGGAAAAAAGTTACTATCCTACTATAAACAAATATACAAGGCCCAATTATCTGTTCAATGTGTATTTGTCAATACACATTTGTTGGCTAAGTTCATGTGGTTGGCAAACCTTTTTTGCTGCTCAGTCATTATGTTGTTTTCTTTTAAGCGCTTATAGTTATTTTTGTTTTTAAGTAACACAAACTGGGGATGTTTTGTATGACGTATGTAAAAAGTAATTGGCCTATATTTGGAAGATTCATGGAAGTTCATTTGTCTTTTGATAATAGATATATAATGTCTTCTCTCAATACAAGAGGAATCAGGTTTGCATCTGAAATGAAAATGATGAAAACTGGGAAGCTGAGAAAACTGGAAAGCACTTGAACCAATGATTACAGATCACATCAAACCCCAAAATCAGTCAATAAGAGTTTCAATCTCTTGATGCAACTGTTCTGTAATTCATTATATTAAAGATGCACAAGAATTCTATTTCTCATTTGACCTAACATGTTTTCCATATCTGGAAAACACATCTTCAAGAATTCTCTCTGGCCTTTCTGATTCTTTTACTTCATGCCTTAAGCTTCTTAGACTAACTGGTCAATTCCTTGTACAACCATTTTAAGGAGGTCCCAGTCCTGGTTCTTCAAAATTCTTTCTCCATGATGATCTCCTTCACACTCCAAAAAATGTTCTTTACCCTTATGACCTTTCCCCTTACTGATCAGTTTCTTCCAGAACCTCTATTTTAAGGAAGGGACTAGCACAATTATATTCACTTTTTTCTTTCTCTTCTCTTGACTCTCAGGATTTTTATTTCTACCATTATCAGCCAGAAGTCTTTTCACTTTGGAAAAATCCTTCTGGAGTATATATTAGAAGTTCCTTTACCTCAGGAACTTCAATTTTTCCCTCTTCAGGTTTTAGTAGGTTTTAGATTTTTTTGTCTAATCTAGATTTATGGATGAAGTTGCTTTTGTGTGTGTGTATGATTGATTTCCTATGATTGGCAATTGCATGATTTGGAGCTGAAGGCATATTTGTTAACAGCAGGATGGGGCCCTTGCCTATAACTGATGAGTTGAATAAGAGAATTAAATTTAATTAAATTAAATTTAATATATTTGAATATAATTTATAAATATATTTAAATATAATTTATAAATACTTATTATGTACCAAGCACTGTAATAAACACTAAGTATACAAGTTGAAAAACCTACACAGTCTCTGTTCTCAAGGAACTTACATTTTAGTTGGAAAAAACAGTACATAAAAGAAAAGCTGTGAATTGTAAGTGTACAGTGGCAAGGTACACAGGAAAGCCCAGAGGTTGTTGAGTTACTTAAATAATTAAAGTGGGCAGCTAGGTGGCGCAGTGGCTAGAGCACCAGCCCTGAAGTCAGGAGGACCTGAGTTCAAATCTGGTCTCAGACACGTAACAGCTGTGTGACCCTAGGCAAGTCACTTAACCTCAATTGCCTCAGCAAAAAATAAATAAATAATTAAATAATTAAAGTGACTAGAGAAAAGAGGAAAGAGATAATTATTTATTAAATACCTACTCTGTGTCGGGCACCGAGTTAAGCACTTTACAAATATTAAATCTTTTCATTCTCACATCAACTCTAATAGGTGCTATTATTATTCTTAAAATCTCTCATGCTTTTCTATATTTCTTTCTACATATTTGTTTTCATTTAAAATAAGAGTATGAGGTTAAATTTGAATTCCAGTTTTATTGATTCAAGGCCTAGTCAATTAGTCAAGCAATAGAGACTTATTAAGTGTTGATTATAAATCAAGCACTTTGCTTAGACTCTAATAGGGGGCCAATAAATATATACAAACAACTGATATACAGGACAAATAGGAAATATTTAAGAGAGGTAACTTGAAAGCAGCTAGGTGGCATAAAGTACAGAGTTCTAGGGCTGGAATCAGGAAAATCTGAATTCAAATTTGGCCTCACACTAGATGTGTGACTGGGAAAATCACTGAGCCATTGTTTTAGTTTCCTCAAATATAAAAGGAGGATAATAATAGCACCTATCTCCTGGTATTATTGTGAGGATCAAATAATATTTGTATATTGTAAAGCACATTGCACAGTGACAAAAATGTTAGTTATTATTATTATTAGGCTCCCTTTTGTTGTCTTTTTAAATTTTTATGATTTTCTTTAATTCTTGACCTTTTTCCTCCTGATAAATTTTAAAAATTTTTATCTAGTTCTATAAAAAAAATTGATTGTTTAATTGGCATGGCATTAAATCTATAGTTTTATTTCGATAATACCATAATTTTTTATCATACCAGCAAGCTCAAACAAGAAAAGTTAATATTTCTCAATTAATATTAATAATTAATTAATAATATAAAAATGAACAATAATACAATCATTAAAACATTAATAACAATGTTCTTTTTCATTTTTATTAAAAGTGTTTTGTAGTTGTATTCAAAGAAATCCTCAGTGTGTTTTAGTAAGTGGACTCTGATATTTCACATATTCTCTAGTCATTTTGAAAGGAATCTTTTTTCTATATCTTCCTTCTGAGTTTTGTTAATTATATATTAAAAGGATCATGATTTTGTGTCTATGTTTTATTTTCTTCTCCTTTATAGCCTATTGCAAATTTATTTCAAGCGATTTTAGTTGAAAATCATAAAGCATCATATGATTTGCAAATAGAAATAATTTTATTTCTTCTTTATCTGTACTTAATTATTTCTTATTACCATAATTAGCATTTCTAGAATCATAATTTTATGATTTCACTGATATAGGAAAGCTCTGATAAGGATCTTATTCTACTTATGCAATTTAGCAACTTTTCTGAAAATCAGAAATTTGTGTAGGGCACTGAGAAGTTAGTGATTTGTCCAAGGTCATACCATCAGTATATGGAAGAAACAGGGACAAAATCGTTCTGACTTCTGAAACCAATACATTATGTTCTATTCATGCTTTATTCCTATCCTTATAGGAAAATTCTCTAGTTTCCAAAATACAGATGATGCTTCTGGTTTTGTATTCTTATGTTTTCTGATGATTTTTTAAAAATATAAATTAATGTATTTTGTCAGAAGTTTTTTTTAGTCCATTGACATAATCATGTTGTTTTTATAATTTTTAAAAATCTAGATTATTACAATTACTGTTTTCCTACTGCTGAATGAATCTTTATTGAAATAAAATCTATAACAGAGAATAACCTTTTGAACATGTTGTCATCCCTTCTTTGCAAAATTTTTTTTTAGTTTTTTTTTGCATCCATATTCATGAGACATTACTCTATGGTTTTGTTTCTCTAGTTTAATTCTTTAGTTTGGTTATCAGGAGTATATTTAATAAAGTTGTTTACTTTCTTTTTGCAAATAATTTGGGTAATTTTGCAATTAATTGTTTAAATGTTTGATTGAATAATATATACATATAGGCATTAGGATTTTTATCTTTCAGGCTTTATGAATTATCCAATTCCACTTTCTGAGATTGAGTTGTGAAAATAGATATTTGTTTTTCTGTTAATCTGAGTATTTCATATTTTTATAAATACTACAGTTATTAGTGATTTCCTTTACATCATTAATTTTTGTAACATGTAATTATGTAAAAAGTTTCTTTTAAAAAATAGGAATTTCATGCCAAAGAGAGCGCAATTATTGCTGAATTCACAGGACAACAAGGTAACAACAACATTTATATAAAACTTACTATGTGCCAGGAACTGTGCTAAGCACTTTACTGTTATTTTCCTTCAGTTCCATCCAATTTAGTCACACATCTTTGCCCCCGACCCAATTTTATTCCTCATCATTTGTTTCTCTGGTTGGGTTGAGTCAGCTTCTGTCATTTTTTTTCCAAGGTTGTGAATTGTAAGACTCAGTATGTTTGGTAGTTCCTCCACCATTAAAGTCTTATATAAGGACTGCCTCAGGAAAAAAGAGACCCAGACATTTTCCGAACAATTCCCTCCTTCCTTTTCATATAGAGGATGAGGGTAGGATTCACCAGTGGAATTTCTAGAGTAATAGGGAAATTCTTGATTAGATTAAAAAAAAAAAAGAATAACTGCTTGCAAATAACATTCTATTTTTTTTGAAAAAGATTGATTAAAATATTAGATATACTTCAGACCCATTAGGATTGCTCTGCATGTTCATTTCTATGTCCATAGTTTTAATCTATCATTATCATTTCTGTCTGTCTGTCTGTATGTATATATATGTGTGTGTGTTTACATTGACATATTGGAAGGCAAAACAAATGAACAATTTTGGGGAAAAAATGAAATCATATATAAAAATACATTCAGGAAACCATTACTAAAATATTTACAAGTGACTTAAGTTTCATGTGTTTGTTTTTATAATAGCATTAAAGAATTCATGTTTAATTAAAAGTGATCTATAAATCATAGTGTATGCTGGAGTTACTATTCACATTCTCTAAAACTTAATGTAAGATTGATTGTTAATTTTCAAGTCAATAACTTGCTCTTCACCCAAGACATATGCTGATTGTTTTGACTTGAGGCAGTGAAACATTAATATGAAACATTTATGTCATGTTTCAAATTTACTCACAATATTTAAAACTGATAGCAAAGATCTAATAACGCTATATTTTAATTTGGCACTATATACATTTAAAAGATCCTTTAAAATACATTTTCAAAATGATGTTCCTATACCATTTTAATATCACATTAAAGTTCTGGATGATATTTTAGTAAAATGTACTTGGTGTTAATAATTCTGTGACCTTCCTTAGTGTGGCAAAGAAAGACATCTTTTGCAGAGTTATATGCAACCCTGAACTACTTCAAACTTTACTTGTTCTATAATACTTCAAGACCTCTAGGTTATTCTGACCTTGCATAAACAAATACAGCATTTCCCCAATCCTTCATATATAGTCTCTAGACAAAACCTCAAGCTGAAATAGACACGCAGTCTAAAGCAAATGATGATAAAGAGTACTTTGCTCTATTTTCAAGAAGGTTAACATGACCCAGAACAACAAAATATTATCCACTTGTATTGTATGAATTTTAGGCCCTCTTACATTAATGGTGGAGATTGGTCTAAAAATCTTTACTAATAAGTGTTTCTATGACACTGTCCTCCTTGGAATTTGTTGGACTGTTTCCAAACTTATAAAAATGCTTATTTGCTATCTCTAGAGAAATGTCATATAGTGAAATGACTACTAGATTGGGAGTCAAGAGAATCAAGTTTTTGTCCCAACTCTACTACTAATCAACTATTTGATCTTGGGCACATTAGTAACCTTTTTGGTTTTCAGTTTTCCATTTGTAAAATGGAAGGGGGTGAGGGAAGAGTAAGGGTAGACAAGATTAAGTTAGACATTGTCTGGATCAATGATATCTACTTATACGCTTCAATAGAAAGATATTCAAAATAATATTAATAAGAATGAACCTGTATGGTTACTTTCCCATTTTCAAAAAATTCACATAAATATAATCTACTCATACTTTGAGAATAACATATAAAGAAGGAAGCCTTTTTAAATAGACTGCATTTTTTGCACCTACACAGTTGACTGAAGGACAGAGAGGATATAAGATCTCACTGTGTTTATTGTACCTAATATTTCATAGATATCATAAAACTCTAATACCCAATAATACCTATAGAAAGCATAAATATTCCCATCCTTAGGGATAATATAGAAAATCCACTAAAAATACTGAATTCTGAATTTTTACAGACTAATTGTTCCAATTTGTGAATTGGATGATAATTTGAATCTATTTCTAGGAAGGAAGGAAGGAAGGAAGGAAGGAAGGAAGGAAGGAAGGAAGGAAGGAAGGAAGGAAGGAAGGAAGGAAGGAAGGAAGGAAGGAA
>JAJPUD010002207.1:1027-22731 GCA_023553655.1 Myrmecobius fasciatus | reverse complement strand
GAAGGAAGGAAGGAAGGAAGGAAGGAAGGAAGGAAGGAAGGAAGGAAAATTTTCTAAAGGAGCATCCATTTTTCAATTCAGTATTTGTACAACAAACAGGCAGCTTCCAATGACAATTCCACACAAAATGAAAAAGAAGGACCCAAGTGATCTCAAAACTTGGCTTTTCCTTGTCTGTAAAAAGCATTTTTTATGGTATAGCAGAAAATCATGTTATAGAACAATGAACAGTGAATCTGGAGCTTCCTGG
This sequence comes from Myrmecobius fasciatus, assembly GCA_023553655.1. Taxonomy (NCBI): domain Eukaryota; kingdom Metazoa; phylum Chordata; class Mammalia; order Dasyuromorphia; family Myrmecobiidae; genus Myrmecobius; species Myrmecobius fasciatus. Next base: position 22,481 of record JAJPUD010002207.1, on the reverse strand, counting down.
CCTAGGTTGGAATTCCATCTGTCCTTGTACAGCTCAAAAGGAGACATAATAGACATCTCTAATCTCATCTTCCCTCAGTCTTCTCCAGAGGAGACTTTACTTCCTGCCACGGGGAGGGGGAGAGTGGAAGAAGCAAGATGTTTGGGCCAGAGGCCAACACTTCTCTCCTCAGAAAGAAGGCTTACCAGGAGAAAATTATATATCTACCTGATCCTTTAAATGTTATTAGTCTATAGAATGAAGTTTTTCAGGTTCAAGATAACTTCTGATCATTGTTCATTACTGGGGGGACCAGCAATCCAAGCATTATATTATAGACCTGACCCCATTCCAAACAAATTCTAATACCTCAATGAACATAAAAAATAGCAAAGTTATCCATTTATCCAAATAACAGAACAGAAATCAGAGAAAGTAGATATAGAAGATGTTGGGTGGCAGAATAGATAGAGTATTAGGCTTGGAATTTTCTGAGTTTACATCTGGCCTCAGATACTTACTATCTATGTGACCCTGGACAGCTCTGATACTGATATACAGAAGGAAATAGAAGGAAAAGTCAGAGAAGTCTAAATCCACTGGCTCGTAGTAATATGCAAATAAATAATGTTATAAGGAAGATAATGTTTAAACAAGTTTATTAACACTTTTAAAAATTAATTTATTTGAAACATCAAATAGAAAAAAGGAAAAACAGAAAAAAGAAAAAAAGAGGAAAAACCACTACCATGTACACAGAATATCAAAGAATATTCAAAATATGAAACAATAAATTTCCATTTCAAGAAAGAAATACTACACATTGTGTTCAGAGCTGTCCATCTTTTCTTTCCTTCTTCTGTCCTCTACTGTGTTCTTTTTACTTTATTCTTTTTTCCCCTTTCTTCTTCCTACTACCTCCCCCAAGGAGGCTACAATTAAGAGCAATATGTATGTGTGTGTGTATATGTATACATGTATATGTACATATACATGTATACATATACACACACATATACTCACACACATAATACACATATGTGTATATAAACATATATACACATATGTATAGATATCTATAATTGTCCACATATATGCACATATATATTCGTGTGTATGTAGCCATACTACATTTGTTTGTCTCTGTTTTTCTGAAGGTGCATAGCATAATTCTTCATAGGTCTAAGTTTTTCCATGTTTTGCTAAATCCACCAATTTAGCATTTCCTAAACCTCAGCAATATTCCAACCTCATACTATCTAGTTATTTTAAAGAGTCTATAACAATGCTAATTAATATGGCTGACCTATAGTGTGGTTTTTTCTTTTCATTAAATCTATTATAGCATTAACTTTGTCAGAGATCAGTGATTACAACCCTTGCTTTTTCCCCCCTAATTCTACTCCTAATCCTACTCCTAATCATTGTTATTATGCTTGTGTGTCTCTTATTTCCTATTCCTGCTTTATTTCTAACCACTACTTTGCCTTCCTTTTACTTTACCTCCCCTCATCCCCCACCAGGATTTCTCCCTTATCTCATCCCCTCACCCTTTCTCTCTGTTTTTATTCCATTTCTGTTCATTAACACATCTTATCCCATTTCTGTTAATCTATACATTCTTCTATACCTCCTCTTATCCTACTCCCTCCCCTCTTCTTTCTTAATACATTTAGAAAACTTTTATATCTGTATCTATACACCCAATGTGATGAGGATTCCCCAAATTATCACCCTTCCTTTCTCCCCTAATTCTTTTGGGTCAATTCTTGCTTTCACATCTCATTTGTATAACCTAATTATTCATTTTACTTTTTCCTACACAGTTTTGCTTTTTAGAATCAACAGCATACTCAATTTGACTCCAATTTTTCCAGAACTGCTCTTTTTTCAAACTACTCTTTTCCTAATGGCAATTGTAGACTAATGGTTTACATTTCCATGTATAAAACACAAACTATTCTGATTGAGTCCCTTGAAATTAATCTTTGATGTTTAACTTATATTTTCATTATGTCTTATATGTCAAATTTTTTATTAAGTTCGGGTCTTACAATAAAATTCTGACAGTTTTGGCACTTCACTTAATGTCCATTTTTATATATTATTATTCAGGATTATGTTTAACTTTTCTAGGTATGATATTTTTGGCCACAACTCTAATTTTTATTTTTTTTTTGCTCTTTGAGTTTCAAGTGTTCCAAGACCTATGGTCCTTTAATTTAGGTATTGCTAGGTCTTCTGTGATTCTAACTGTGACTCTACATATTTGAATTGATTTTTTTTTCTTGTTCTGGTAATATTTTCTTTTTGATCTGAGAGTTTCAGAATTTAACTATGATGTTGCTGGAGCTCTTTTTTGTAGGATCTTTTTTCAGGTAGTGATAGATGGATTTTTTTTCTATTTGTATTTTCACCTTTTATTCTAATACTTCAGGACAATTTTCTTTAACTATTGTATTATTATATCAAGATTCTTTTTTTTAAATTTTTTTTTAATTTGCATAACATATGTATGGGTAGTTCCTCAGCACTAATCTTTACAAAGCTTTCTGTTACAAATTTTACCCCCAGTCCCCACCCCTCCCCTAGATGGCAGGAGATCCACTACATGTTAATTATGTTAAAATACTTGACAAATCGAATATATGTATATATATATATATGTATATATATATTTCCATACTTATCATTGTTGTGCAAGAAAAATCATATCTACAAGAAAAGAAAAATCAGATAAAGGAAACACAATGCAAGCAAACATCAATCGGGAACATGAAAATGGCATGTTGTGGTCCACATTTCACATCCCTCTCTCTGGGTGTATATGGCTTTCTTCACTGAATAATTGGAAGTGGTTTGAAGCATTTCATTGTTAAAGAGAGTCATGTCCATTAGAACTGATCGTCATCTAGTATTGTTGTTGCCGTGTATATTGATCTCCTGGTTCTGCTCATTTCGCTCAGCATCAGTTCATGCAAGTCTCTCCAGGCCTCTCTGAAATCATCCTGCTGGTCGTTTCTTACAGAACAATAATATTCTATAACATTCATATACCATAATTTATTCAGCCATTCTCCAATTGATGGGCATCCTTTCAGTTTCCACTTTCTAGCCACTACAAAAAGGGCTGCCACAAACATTCTTGCACATGTGGGGCCCTTTCATTCCTTTATGATTTCTTTGGGATATAGGCCCAATAGAAACACTGCTGGGTCAAAGGGTATGCATAGTTTGATAACTTTTTGAGCATAGCTCCAAATTGCTCTCCAGAATGGCTGGATCCCTTCACAGTTCCACCAACAATGTATCAGTGTCCCAGCCCTTTCACATCCCCTCCAACATTCATCATTAACTTTTCCGGTCATTTTAGCCAATCTGACAGGTGTGAAGTGGTACCTCAGGGTTGTCTTGATTTGCATTACTCTGATCAATAGTGATTTGGAGCACCTTTTCATATGACTACAAATAGTTTTAATTTCATCCTCTGAAAATTGTCTGTTCATGTCCTTTGACCATTTATTGATTGGAGAATGGCTTGAATTCTTATAAATATGAAACAATTCTCTATATATTTTAGAGATGAGACCTTTTCAGAACCCTTAAATGTAAAGATTATTTCCCAATTTATTGCTTCCCTCCTAATCTTGACTGCATTGGTTTTGTTTGTACAAAAACTTTTTAACTTAATATAGTCAAAGTTATCTATCTGGTGTTCAATTAAGAGTTCCAGTTCTTCTTTGGACATAAATTTATTCCATCTCCATAGGTTTGAGAGGTAAACTATACTATGTTCCTCTAATTTATTTATAATATCACTCTTTATATCCAGATCATGAAACCATTTAGATCTTATCTTGGTATGTGGTGTTAGATGTGGGTCCAGCCTTAATTTCTTCCACTCTAGTTTCCAACTTTCCCAGCAGTTTTTGCCGAATAGTGAGTACTTATCCCAGAAGCTGGGGTCTTTGGGTTTATCAAAGACTAAATTGCTATAGTTATTGCCTAGTTTGTCCTATGATTCTATCCTGTGCCACTGATCGACTGCTCTATTTCTCAGCCAGTACCAAATGGTTTTGATGACCGCTGTTTATAGTACAGTTTTAGATCTGGTACAGCAAGTCCACTATCATCAGCCTTTTTTTCCCTTAATTCCTTTGAAACTCTTGACCTTTGGTCTTCTAAATGAATTTTGCTACTATTTTTTCTAGATTTGTAAAATAATTTCTTGGGAGTTTGATTGGTATGGCACTAAATAAGTAAATTAGTTTGGGTAATATTGTCATTTTTATTATATTCGCTCTGCCTACCCATGAGCATTTTATGTTTTTCCAATTGACTAGGTCTGATTTTATTTGTGTGGAAAGTGTTTTGTAGTTTAGTTCATATAGTTCCTGACTTTCCCTTGGCAGATAGATTCCCAAATATTTTATACTATCAACAGTTATTTTGAATGGAATTTCTTTTTGTATCTCTTGCTGCTGAATTTTATTGGTACTATATAAAATGCTGATGAGTTATGTGGATTTATTTTGTATCCTGCAACTTTGCTAAAGTTGTGAATTGTTTCTAGTATTTTTTTTAGTCGAGTTTCTAGGGTTCTCTAAGTATACCATCATGTCATCTGCAAAGAGTGATAATTTGGTTTCCTCATTACCTACTCTAATTCCTTTTATCTCTTTATCTTCTCTTACTGCCAAAGCTATCATTTCTAAGGCAATATTAAATAGTAATGGTGACAGTGGGCAGCCTTGTTTCACTCCTGATCTTATTGGGAATGGTTCTAGTTTGACTCCATTACATATGATGCTTGCTGATGAAAAAGTTTTAAGTAGATACTACTAATCATTTTAAGGAAAAGCCCATTTATTCCTATATTCTCCAGTGTTTTTAATAGGAATGGGTGTTGGATTTTATCAAATGCTTTTTCTGCATCTATTGAGATAATCATATGGTTTTTGTTAGTTTGCTTATTAATATAATTAATTATGCTGATAGTTTTCCTAATATTGAACCAGCCCTGCATTTCTGGCATAAGTCCTACTTGGTCATAGTGTACTCTCCTGGAGATAACTTTCTGTAATCTCATTGCTAAAATCTTATTTAAAATTTTTGCATCAATATTCATTAGGGAAATGGGTCTATAGTTTTCTTTCTCAGTTTTCTCCCTACCTGGTTTAGCTATCAGCACCATATCTGTGTCATAGAAGGAATTTGGTAGTACACCTTCTTTCCCTATGTTTTCAAATAGTTTATATAGTATTGGGATTAATTGTTCTTTGAATGTTTGGTAGAATTCACATGTAAATTCATCTGGCCCTGGAGATTTTTTCTTAAGGATTTAATTAATAGCTTTTTCTATTTCTTTTTCTAAAATGGGGCTATTTCAATAATTTATTTCCTCTTCTGTTAACCCGGGCAATCTATATTTTTGTAGATATTCCTCCATTTCATTTACATTATCAAATTTATTGGCATAAAGTTGGGCAAAGTAACTTCTAATTATTACTCAAATTTCCTCTTCATTGGAGGAAAGTTCTCCCTTATCATTTTTGAGACTAACAATTTGATTTTCCTCTTTCCTTTTTCTAATCAAATTAACTAAATTTTTATCTATTTTGTTGGTTTTTTTCATAAAACCAATTCAGTTTTATTTATTAATTCAATAGTTTTCTTATTTTCAATTTTATTAATCTCCCCTTTTATTTTCAGAATTTCCAATTTGGTATTTAATTGAGGGTTTTGAATTTGGTCTTTTTCTAGCTTTTTTAATTGTAAGCCCAATTCATTGATCTTCTCTTTCTCTGTTTTATGCAAGTAATATCTAGAGATATAAAATTACCCCTTATAACTGCTTTGGCCATATCCCACAAATCTTGGTATGTTGTCTCATTATTGTCATTCTCCTGGATGAAATTATCAATTGTGTCTATAATTTGCTCTTTCACCCATTCATTCTTCAGGATTAGATTATTTAATTTCCAATTAACTTGTGGTCTGTTTTCTCCTGGCCTTATATTACATATGAGTTTTATTGCATCATGATCTGCTTTTCTGCATTTGATTTTGAGGTTTTTATGCCCTAACACATGGTCAATTTTTGTATAAGTTCTATGAACCCCTGAGAAAAAAGTATACTCCCTTCTATTGCCATTCAATTTCCTCCAGAGATCTATCATACCTAACTTTTCTAATCTTTTGTTTACCTCCCTAACTTCTTTCTTATTTATTTTGTGGTTTTATTTATCTAAATCTGAGAGAGCAAGGTTGAGATCCCCCACTAATATAGTTTTACTGTCTATTTCTCCTTGCATCTCTGTTAGTTTCTCCTCTAGAAATTTGGATGCTATATCATTTGGTGCATATATGTTTAGTATTGATACCGCTTCATTGTCTATGGTGCCCTTTAGTAAAATATAGTTTCCTTCCTTATCTCTTTTAATTAGATCTATTTTTGCTTTTACTTGATCCGAGATAAGAATTGCTACCCCTGCCTTTCTTTGTTCACTTGAAGCATAAAAGATTCTGCTCCAGCCCTTTACCTTCACTCTGTATGTATCTCTATGTTTTAGATGTGTTTCTTGTAAACAACATATTGTAGGATTCTGGCTTTTAATCCAGTCTGCTACCCGCTTCTGTTTTATGGGAGAGTTCATCCCATTCACATTCACAGTTAAAATAAATATATCTGTATTTCCTGCCATCTTATTTACTCAGAGTTATGATTTTCTCTTCCCTTTCCCCTCACTCCTTTCCCCCCTCCCCAGTATTTTATTTTTGATGACCACCTCCCTCCAACAGTCCTCCCCCCCTTTAGAACCCTTCCCTCCCCTTTACACCTTTCCCTTAATCCTTCTATTAGTGTAACTCTTTCCTTTCCTCCTTTCTCTCCCACCTTCCCACAAGAATGGTCGGGCCTTTCTTTGAAGCCAAATGTGTCTGATATACTCTCTTAGAGTCCAATCTAACGACAGTAAGGTTTACACAATACTTATTTCCCTCTCTTCTTTCCCTCAATTATATTAGATCTTCTATGTCTCTTCATGAGATTTTGCCTTATTTTACCTCCTTTTTTTTACTTTATTTTGCCTCTTTTCCCCTTTTTATTTTCAGTATGATATCCCTTTCACCTCTAATTTCTTTTCCATTATTATCAAAGTAAAATTGAATTATATCCCCATTCTTTAAGGATACCCATAGTAGAAATATAGTTCTCAAGAGTTCTTTCCTTTTTTCCTTTTTATGCTTCTCTTGAGTTCTGTCTTTGGAGGTCAAATTTTTTGTTCAGATCTGGTCTTTTCATTAGAAATAGGTGAAATTCTCCTGTATCATTGAATGACCATCTTCTTCCCCGGAAGATGATGCTCATTCTAGCTGGATAACTTATTCTTGGCTGTAATCCAAGTTCTTTTGCCTTTTGGAATATCTGATTCCAGGCCCTTTGATCCTTTAATGTGGAAGCTGACAGATCTTGTGTAATTCTAATTACAGTTCCTCAGTATTTGAACTGTTTCTTTCTAGCTGCTTGCAATATCCTTTCCTTGGTGCAATAGTCCTGAAATTTGGCCATGATATTCCTTGGGGTTTTAATTTTGGGGTCTCTTTCAGGAGGTGATTGGTGAATTCTTTCAATGCCAATTTTGCCTTCTGATTCTAAAACATCAGGGCAATTCTCTTTCATAATTTCCTGGAAGATAGCATCAAGGATCTTTTTTTCATCGTGGCTTTCAGGGAGTCCAATAATCCTTAGATTGTCTCTCCTGGATCTGTTTTCCAAGTCAGTTGTTTTTCCTAGGAGATATTTCATATTTTCTTCTATTTTTTCATTTTTTTGTTTTTGTTTAACTGATTCTTGAAGTCTTATTGAGTCATTTACTTCTATTTGTTCAATTTTAATTTTTAAAGTATTATTTCCTTCAGTTATCTTTTTTTAGCTCCTTTTGTAACTGGCCAATTGAATTTTTTGGTTCAATACATTCTTTTTCCATTTTGCCAATTTTATTTTTCAGTGAATTGTTGTCTTTTTCCAATTCACCATTTTTATTTTCCAGTGAATTGATGATTTTTTCCAATTCACCATTTTTATTTTCCAGTGAATTGGTGATTTTTTCCAATTCAACAATTTTGTTTTTCAGTGAATTGTTGTCTTTTTCCAATTCACCAATTTTGTTTTTCAGTAAATTGTTGTCTTTTTTCAATTCACCAGTCTTTCTTTCCAGTTTTTCACATCTCTGTTGCAGAGCGTTATTTTCTTCTTGCACTGATCTCAATACATTTCCCCATTTTCCTTCTAGCTCTCTTTTGAGATTCTTTATGCAATCTTCCAGGTAAGCCTTCTGAAAAGGGGACCAGCTCATGTCCGCCTTTGTGGCTTCCTCTGGGATTGCATTCCCTTTAGGAGCCTCAGAATCTGGGGCCTGCCCTACTTTCTCTCCATAAAAGCTGTCTATGGTGAGAGCTCTCTTCTGCTTCTTGCTCATGTTTTTGATTTTGAGGTCTGACTCCAGCAGAGATCAGCAGCCATTTCAATTTGCCCTGGGGCAGTTCGCCGACTTAACTTCCATTGTGGGGCTGGTCCGGCTAGATCCGCACTAGGACCACATTTTCAGCTGCTCTCAATCCACCTCTTACCAAAGGCAGATCTGCCAAAGCACTTGCCCACAAGCAGAGCAAAGTGGCCGAAGCATCTCCCAGGGACTTACTGGGTGCCTAAAATCCGTAGCTCTGTCCCAGCCCCGTCTTTTGCCCCGGGGGCGCTGGTGTCTGATTGGGGCAGGCTGCCGATCCCCTGGGCATCTTAAACTGACCTTCTCCAGAGTTCTTTCAAAATAGATTTTTGATAGAAATGCATTGTACTCCAAGTGTTTGATGGAGCCCTCACTCCTTCTCTCCTCACTCCGGTTTGGAGGCTCAATTTGTCTGGGTCTGAGGGAAGGTCTCAGGAGCTCACAGAGAATGATGTCTGCAGTTCGTCATCTTGGCTCCACCCCCCTATATCAAGATTCTTTTGGGGCATTGTAGCTTTCAGGTAGTCCAATTCTTTTTATGTTTTCTCTATTTGGTCTCTTTTCCAAATCTACTGATTTTCTTATGAGATGTCTCATGTTCTCTTGTATTTTTTTCATTCTTCATATTTTATTTTATCATTTCTGGGTCTCTTGTAACTTTTCTGGCTTTCCTTTGCCCAATTCTAATTTTCAAGAATTTATTTTCTTCCTTAAGCTTCTGGATTTCCTTTTCTGGTTGATTGACTTTTTTTACATATCTTTACATAATTTTTCTTGGACTGTTTTTTGGTGATGGTGGTGGTTTTTTGTTTGTTTTAATTTTCCTCAATCTCTATCATTTGATTCTTAAGTCTTTTTTGAGTTCTTCTTTGAATTCTTTTTGGGCATATGAGATTTGATGTTACTCTTTGGGGTAAGAGAACCTTTTTTTAGTATCCTCCTCTGAAAATGAACCCTGATCTTTCCTGTTCTCATAGTAATTTCCCTCTGGTTACGTTCTTTCTCCTTCATCTGCTCATTTTGTAGCAAATGGTTGTTAGGATTTGGAGGATGCTGCCTTTGGCTTCAGGTCTTCCTACAGTTATCCCCTCTGGCCTGGAACTCAAAATGAAGAATGTAAGTCCCACAGACAGCAAAATTTCTGTCCTCCTGCTTCTGCACTCACCAGGCTTGCACTGATTCCTTCTCACCCAGGATGGAATAGTTCAAGAAAGCATCAAGAAAAAATATATTCAACATATAGAGCAGTGTTTAGCTGGAATAGTAAAAGAAAGGATCAGTGTTTTAAACTTTTCCAATAGTTACAAGGTAAGGTCATCCAATTCTTACTCTACAGAATAGAGAGAATTATTCAAGTTGATTGGATGAGTAGAATAGATTGAATGACCAATAAAACTCCTTCAGGAAAAATAGAGGACCTCTGAGCCTTTCCATATCTCATCATTATGATTTACAGACCCCAGCCATTGCCATTTGACCTGCTGAAGTTCCCTAAGGACTTATTTGCTGTGCTACTGTATCCTAAAGACTATTAGACCTTTCCATCTCTCGTGCAGGTGAACTCTCTTATGTGCTATCTCACTTAATAAAATGTAAACTCCTTCTGAGTAGAAATTCTTACCTTTCTATTTGTAATTTCAGTTCTTAATATAGTACTTGGCACAAAGTAGTAGTGCTTAATGAATGTTTTTTAAATGATTTAGTCATCCACTCCATCAGAGGTCTAATATGATATAAAGACAAAAAATAATCCATCTTTCCTCTCTTGAAACTTCAGTGACATGGCAAATGCAGTTGCATAAAATACCTTCCCTTCAAGGTTGTTCTTAAGAGTTATAGAATTTTATGTTTCAAGGGTCTTTGCATTATTAATAAGGTTTGTGTTGTAAAAACATGGAAATTATAAATTAATGGCATCAATATCTTTTTCAACTAGACTCTGCTATGTTTGGATATAAAGATTCTTTTTATATTGGTATAAGAATAGGAATAATACATTATCTTATTTCTGCAATTTGAATGTGTCTATGACTAGCTTGATAAAGATGCATCAACACTATTAAGTCAAAGCCCAAAGGACTATGCCAAATCTTCTATGTCCAGATCTTCTATTTTTCCTTTTCCCTTTGGCATTTAGTTTGAAATGAAACAAACTGATATTTTTTCTGGAAAAGAGAAGTTGCAGATGAAATCAAACTTGCAGGTAATTTTCACTTTTCATCATTCTCTGTTCTCCATAACAAAATGAAACTGTACTTACTGTTTCTTTGCATAGTTACAAATAGCCCGTTAGAAATTACTGCAAATTTTTTTGTTTTCTATCACATTAATTTTCAAATATATCTGTCCTTCCCTTCTATTCAATAAACCTGGCTTGTATCAAATTATTGAGAGAGAGAGAGAGAGAGAGAGAGAGAGAGAGAGAGAGAGAGAGAGAGAGAGAGAAAGTGAGTGAGGGAGGTTGTTTCTTCCCTCCCCCCAAGACAGAAGTCAAGTTTCAGGCTTTGAAGTTCAATAAGATGATGTTGAAAGGTGTCCGTAACCACAAAAAGAACTGAATATTCCCCACCTTCCAGCAGCCCAAGATGTTAAGACTTCAAAGTCAGCCTAAAGATCTTTAGAAAAGTACCCCAAGGAGAAACAAGCTTGATCACTATGCCATCATTGTTTCCCTTAACAAGTGGACACAATTCTTTGTTATCACAAAATGTGGTGCTATGAAACTTTTGGAATATACTGCTACATTAAAAATAATATTAGTAACTCCATTTTGCCTTTATCCACTATTTTATGAAACTAAGTTTACTTTAGTCACCTGATTTTGGAGAAATCACAATATTACTCTTCCTCCTAACCTGACTTTGTAATAAGAAACCAGGTGCTTCAATCCTGTTTTCACTATATTTGACTCCGTCTAAACTGTCTATGAATTGTATAGAAACCAAAGTTCTAGATACTTGGCTATCAACAGTATTCACCTTGGTATATTCCTGCAATTGCATGCATTGCTATATAAATCATTACTAGAATTTACCTTCTCAGTTTCCTTATTCCATTGTAATAACACTGAATTTATTTTTCTATCTCATCTCCCAAGTTAGTGTTATGGATAAAGAACTCTTGCTCTGGAGTTAGGGAACCTGAAATTAAGTTCCATCTCTGACAATCACAGAATGTAACCATGGGAAAATATTTACCATTCTTGGGGCTCAGTTTCCTTATATACAAAGTGATGGTAATGGATCCCTTCCAGTCCTAGATGTCTTTTCTTTGGGCTATATTCCTAGCAGTATAATCTAATCAGAGAGTCAGTTTTCCTCAAATATAAAAAAGTATTCATTGTGCTGAAAGCTGAAGTGTTTTTTCATTTTAGCTTTAAGGCATATTCTTATGATCTTCAGCTTTTTATATACTAAATACTGACTGAGTAATCTATATGAATATGTAGATAGTTCTCTGTGACACCAAATAACCTGCAAATTAGTCTTACAAGTGGTATAGAAAGAAAGGTTATTCTCTTCTAGCAGAAGTTGTGTCAAAAAAGGTCTTGGCCACTAAGCTGAGTCTTATTTGAGCATTTGAAGTAAATCTAACAGAATAAAGAAAGTTCATATCTTGAGAGAGTTCTTTGGAATGAACTAAAATTTCTGTTTCAAGTGATTACATAATAATAGCAAATACTTAATATTGGTGAAATTATAATATTGTGCACATATGGACTGTAGCAGTACACATAAATATTTAATTTACTAATTATACTAACTTATCAGATTGTACATGAACAGACTGACATATGAAAGGTTCCAAGAACACCATTACAAGTGGCAAAGGTGGGCTATATTTTTCACATATAGTTGGCATTCTGTTACAATACAACAATCATAACTATTTCCTCCCCTTAACCTTTCATTAAAAGTAAAATGTTTACATTTTCCCACTTCTAGAAAAACTAAATTGTTTGAAGGCCATGACAGCTAGGTAAGAGCTATAAAGCTCAGCATCATTAAATAAACCAATATATTTTAAGTAAGTGCTTACTATCTTCCAGCCAAAGTGGGGGAAAGACAAAACATGGCTTTTGTGCTAAAGGAACATACATTCTAACAATGGGGGAAGCATTCAGATAGTTACTATATACTATATAAATGAAAGGTAACCTCAGAGGAAAAGATGCTAGAATCGTGGAGAATTGGAAAGGACCTCCTACTGAGGTTTGAACTGAGTTTTTTTTAATTAATACTTTTTATTTGCAAAACATATGTATGGGTAATTCCTAAACATTAACCTTTACAAACCTTTCTGTTACAAATTTTCCCCCTTACTCCCCACCCCTCCCCTAGATGGCAGGATATCCACTACATGATAATTATGTTAGAATACTTAAGAAATTGAATATATGTATAGTTATTGCATCATTTTTTGTGCAGGAGAAATCATATCTACAAGAAAGAATAATCTGATAAAGGAAATACAATGCAAGCAAACATCAATAGAGAACATGAAAATGTTATGCTGGGGTCCACATTTCATATCCCTCTCTCTGGGTGTATATGGCTTTCTTCACTGAACAATTGGAACTGGTTTGAAGCATTTCATTGTTGAAGAGAGTGATGTCAATTAGAACTGATCCTCAGATAGTATTGTTGTTACCGTATATAATGATCTCCTGGTTCTGCTCATTTCACTCAGCATCAGTTCATGCAAGTCTCTCCAGGCCTCTCTGAAATCGTCCTGCTGGTCGTTTCTTACAGAGCAATAATATTCCATAACATTCATATACCATAATTTATTCAGCCACTCTCCAATTGATAGGCATCCATTCAGTTTCCAGTTTGTAGCCACTACAAAAAGAGCTGCCACAAACATTCTTGCACATGTGGGGCCCTTTCCTTCTCTTATGATTTCTTTGGGATATAAGCCCAATAGAAATGCTGCTGGGTCAAAGGGTATGCATAGTTTGATAACTTTTTGAGCATAGTTCCAAATTGCTCTCCAGAATGGCTGGATCCGTTCACAGGTCTACCAACAATGCATCAGTGTCCCAGTCTTCCCACATCCCTTCCAACATTCATCGTTATCTTTTCCTGTCATTTTAGCCAATCTGACAGGTGTGTAGTGGTACCTGAGTTGTCTTAATTTGCATTTCTCTGATCAATAGTGATTTGGAGCACCTTTTCATATGATTATAAATAGTTTTAATTTCCTCATCTGAAAATTGTCTGTTCATATCCTTTGACCATTTATCAATTGGAGAATGGCTTGAATTCTTATAAATATGAGACAATTCTCTATATATCTTAGAGATGAGACCTTTATCAGAACCCTTAAATGTAAAGATGATTTCCCAGTTTGATGCTTCCCTCCTAATATTGTCTGCATTAGTTTTGTTTGTACTGAAACTCTTTAACTTAATATAGTCAAAATTATCTATCTGGTGTTCAATTAAGAGTTCCAGTTCTTCTTTGGACATAAATTTATTCCATCTCCACAGGTCTGAGAGGTAAACTATCCTATGTTCCTCTAATTTGGTTATAATATCACTCTTTATATCTAGATCATGAACCCATTTAGATCTTATCTTGATGTGCGATGTTAGGTATGGGTCCAGCCTTAATTTCTTCCACACTAGTTTCCAATTTTCCCAGCAGTTTTTGCCGAATAGTGAGTACTTATCCCAAAAGCTGGGGTCCTTGGGTTTATCAAACACTAAATTGCTAACATTATTACCTAGCTTGTCCTGATATCCTATCCTATGCCACTGATCAACTGCTCTATTTCTCAGCCAGTACCAAATGGTTTTGATGACCGCTGCTTTATAATATAGTTTTAGATCTGGTACAGCGAGGCCACCTTCATCTGTCTTTTTTTTTCATTAATTCCCTTGACATTCTTGACCTTTTGTTCTTCCAAATGAACTTTGCTACTATTTTTTCTAGATCTGTTAAATAATTTCTTAGGAGTTTGATTGGTATGGCACTAAATAAGTAGATTAGTTTGGGTAGTATTGTCATTTTTATTATATTCGCTCGGCCTACCCATGAGCACTTAATGTTTTTCCAATTGACTAGGTCTGATTTTATTTCTGTGGAAAGTGTTTTGTAGTTTAGTTCGTATAGTTTCTGACATTCTCTTGGCAAATAGATTCCCAAATATTTTATGCTATCATCTGTTATTCTGAATGGAATTTCTTTTTCTATCTCTTGCTGCTGAACTTTGTTGGTAATATATAAAAATGCTGATGATTTATGTGGATTTATTTTAAATCCTGCAACTTTACTAAAGTTGTGAATTGTTTCTAGTAGTTTTTTAGTTGAGTCTCTAGGGTTCTCTAAGTATACCATCATGTCATCTGCAAAGAGTGATAATTTGGTTTCTTCATTACCTACTCTGATTCTTTTTATCTCTTTTTCTTCTCTTATTGCCAAAGCTAACATTTCTAATACAATATTAAATAGTAATGGTGACAGTGGGCAGCCTTGTTTCACTCCTGATCTTATTGGAAATGGTTTTAGTTTGTCTCCATTACATATGATGCTTGCTGATGGTTTTAAGTAGATGCTACTAATCATTTTAAGGAAAAGCCCATTTATTCCTATACTCTCCAGTGTTTTTAATAGGAAATGGTGTTGGATTTTATCGAATACTTTTTCTGCATCTATTGAGATAATCATATGTTTTTTTTTAGTTTTGTTATTGATATAATTAATTATGCTGATAGTTTTCCTAATATTGAACCAGCCCTGCATTCCTGGTATAAATCCTACTTGGTCAAGATGTATTATCCTGGAGATAACTTTCTGTAATCTTGTTGCTAAAATCTTATTTAAAATTTTTGCATCAATATTCATTAGGGAAATGGGTCTATAGTTTTCTTTCTCTGTTTTCACCCTACCTGGTTTAGCTATCAGCACCATATCAGTCTCATAGAAGGAATTTGGTAGTATACCTTCTGTCCCTATTTTTTCAAATAGTTTGTATAGTATTGGAATTAATTGTTCTTTGAATGTTTGGTAGAATTCACATGTAAAACCATCTGGCCCTGGAGATTTTTTCTTAGGGAGTTGATTAATAGCTTGTTCTATTTCTTTTTCTAAAATGGAGCTATTTAAATAATTTATTTCCTCTTCTGTTAACCTGGGCAATCTATATTTTTGTAGATATTCCTCCATTTCATTTAGATTATCAAATTTATTGGCATGTTTGAACTGAGTTTTGAAGGAAACCAGGGAAATTAAAATATGTAGGTGAGGAGAAAGACCATTCCGGGCATGGTGGTCTGGAGTTAAGAGATGGAG
The DNA here is from genome assembly GCA_023553655.1 of Myrmecobius fasciatus. NCBI lineage: Eukaryota > Metazoa > Chordata > Mammalia > Dasyuromorphia > Myrmecobiidae > Myrmecobius > Myrmecobius fasciatus. The sequence continues at coordinate 6,700 of JAJPUD010002207.1, read as the reverse complement.
TGTTGTCTGTGGGAAGCAACAAATAAGCCCCCCTGGCAGAATCTGTTCTGATGATCCCAGTCCAGCACTCTAGCTATCCATTTGTTATTCCTCATTCTCACAAGTGGGCTACTCATCTCATTTGATGATTTTGCCTCTTCTAGATGATGGCTTTTATTCCAATTCTTTTTTATAAGTCCCTCATGACTAGAGATATACTAGGCTGTAGCTTACTTGAACTTATCCTTTGTCTTTCCACTTTCCCTTTAATTTATCATTGTATTGAGATCATATTCCATGATTCTCAACTACTGAGCAGCTCTGAGATAATAAGGAGGTTAAAAAGATGGGGTTTGTGGCAATTAACACCTCAACTGAAAGCACTGTAGCTTCCTGGATGCCATCCAGAGCACTTTGCTCTTCTAATTTAATTCTGCACTTAGTCATTGACTATCTGCAGTGCAGGTCCAAGTTATAAGTATTGATGGACCAACTTAATGGGCTGGTGTTACAATTGAATGTGTTAGCTTCAGCAGACCTCAGCCCAGTGGTGCAAATGGGCAGAGTCATATCTTCACTTCTTTTTTTTATTGAATCCCTGTTATTCATTCTTTAAAGCCCTGCTCCTCCAGAAAGCCTTCCCATATCCTCTTATCTTTTCTTTCACATATCATATTATCATCCTCATCATAGTTAATATAGGATTTTAAGGTTTGCAAAGCTCTTTACAAATGTTGCTATTATTATTCAATCACATTTGACTCTGTGACCCTCTTTGGAGTTTTCTTGGAAAAGGTACTGGAGTTGGCGATTTCTTTCTCCAGCTCATTTTACAGTTGGAGAAACTGAAGTAAATATTAAGACGTTAAATGACTTTTCCAGAGTAACATAGCTAGTAAGAGGCCAGATCTGCATTCAGGAAGATATCTTCCTGATTCCAGACCCAAGCCACTTAGCTTCCCCATTAGAAAAATAGTATTTCTTACAAATAACTCATTTCATTGTGGAGCATTCTGTTTCTCCCTCTAGCACCTGTATGTATATGAGGAGGGGAAATAATGGAGAATGTGCAACCAGTCCTTGTGAAGTTAGCTAGGGATGAATTGTCATCTGGGGAAAGCCAGATTTATGTGAGTTCAGCCAGTTCGATTATCCTATCTCAGACTAATGGTATGACTGAGGCAAATCACTTAATCTCTCTCAATTTAAGCTTCCTTATTTGTCAAGTGAAAGAGTTGGACTGTATAACCTCAAAAGTGACTTTCAGTTTTAAAAGTACGATGTTAGTCTTGATTCCATACTTTACATGTGGTTCTATGAATGCCTGGATATGGAAGAAACATGAGAGAAAGAGATCCAAAGTGAAGGGATGCTTTTCAGTTATGTAATAGGAATTCCAGAGGACACAGTAGGAAGAACTGAGCAGAGATGGAGTGGGAAGTGGAAAAGAAAGGGCTGAAGAGGATGAAGGAAGAGGGAATGGGTGGTGGGAATTAAAAGGGGTAGGGTGATTTACTCCTGGGTAGAGGGAGATTATGAAGTATCATAGGTCATCATAACACTCCCTTTGGGGCCACACTTTAATTTTCCTTCTCACCTCCATTTCTTAGTTTCTCTCTTTTTCTTAAAGACTTAACCCAAATCCCACATTTTGCAGAAGGGCCTTTCCTAGTCATCTATTATGTAGTATCTTCGCCTAGTATAGGGCATTCAGGGAAGACTAGTCCCTCTGGTTTAAGGGCTGCCAAGCCTTTTTCAGAGCTACTTTCCACTTTTCGTGTGCAACCAACTAACCCATCAATATAACTATCTGAATGCTTTTCTCCCCTGTTAGAATGTATGTTTCTTTAAAGCAGACCATGTCTGCCTCCCTCCCCCACCTCTTTTTTTTTTTAACTATAGCTTACTACAAAGCTGTCTCAAAGAAAGCCCTTACTTAAAATCCATTTGTTGATTGAATGACTTAAAAGGTATTGAAATTCTTGACACTTTTCGTCAGGGAAACAAATCTTTGGCCACTGAGCTTACTGGAGTCCTAACTACAAAAAGGAAACTCCTAAGGAGTCAATAGCTCCTTCATCATATTTCTGACTGGTAGACCAACATGACCAATACAGAAGATAGGAAGCTATACCTAAATGAATATGTACTAAATATCCTTTCCTTTTGATTAACTGTTAAATAGTCTTTAAGCACCTCATTTCCTTTCAGTTCCAAACCCAAAACACCAGACCAGCCTTAATCAGCAAAGAATATCTAAGAAATGAAGAAAAATTCAAATAAAGATCTACAGCACTTTGATGGAAAAGGCTATATAAGGACACAGATGAGAATAGCAAAGGATGAGGAGATAAAGACTGGCTAAAATATATACCATAAAAAGGTAGAATGGGATCAAGAAACCATCCAAGTATATCTAAATAATGCAGATAAACACTTATTTTATTCTACCCACCTCTGGGGACCAAGGATCCTATTCTTTACAAGCCCTGGCTTATGCAAGTCTATAGGGAGAAATTATAATTTTGAAAGCATATTTATTCTTTATTCTGGACAAAGAAAGGAGACATCAATTTTGTCTTCCAACATAAAACCTCCCCAAACATACCACAGCACAAAACAATCTCCCCCTCAAAATATGGATATGGGGGCCTGGCACTGTTTTGTCTTAATGGACTTTTCACATTCTGAAGTTCTTTTTTGTTCTTTCCAAGTTTATTCCCTTCCATATTTAGAACTGGACTACTTTGGATCCTCTTCCTTTTACTGATTCAGTTCATGGTACCTGCCCTCAGTAGGAAGCTTGAATCTGAAAGAGTGAATATAAGGGTGTCGTAGTCTTTCTAATTTTAAAGACAGCTTTTTATAGTTATTTAGCCAATCAAAGGAGATTACATTCACTCATGTGTTAAGATGAAAAAAAGTCTCAATTTAAGGAGATCCAGACATACCCAGGTAACTTCTTCTTTAAGGTGTTTACATATTAGATAATCTGTGCTCACACACACACATACTAAAAATCTATGTATTTGAATGGAATTTCTTTTCTTTTTCTTGTTTTTCCTACTTTTTTGGTAATACACAAAAAGACAAATTATATTTGTGGATATATAGTTAAATTTCTACAATTCTTGAAGTAAGCCAGTAATATCAATAGGAAGAATCATAATTGTTTCTTCTTGAGCTTTACTAATTCCTTCAGTTTCTTTTTTCTTCAGTATCTGAAGCTGTACCTCCACAATAACTGCCTCTAAACATAAAAATTCTCACAAAATTATTCTGGAAATGATGCTCTAGCAATAAAATAAGAAAAAAAGGTGAAATAAAAATTGCCCAATACCTGATGACCATACCATGAGCCTGAGAACATTTAACTTACCTAGAGTTCCACAACCCTAATTTCTTTCCCCATCTGAGCTCAGTACCTTTAACCACTGTCTCTCATCTCATTGTTCCTGGTCTCTTAGAAGGCAACTCTAATTCCAACATCACCCTTTCCTCAAAAATATGTTAAGGAGGACAGCAGAGTCTGGATTTATTTGTTTTAAACTGGGGTGATGATTGTAATTGAAAAGACAGAGGAAGAGATTTTAAGTCTCAAGGAATCAGAAAATGACTTTTATCCAAAAGTTATAACTCCATCCTCGAATGCCAAGACCATTCAATCCCTTCCAAAGATATATAATTCTTTAAAAATTCTTCAAAAAAATCATTTGGGGGGAGGCAGAGCCAAGATGGCATAGTGAAAACGTGACTCTCTACATCCTCCTCTGATCTTCTCTCAAATCAACAATAAAATAAGCCTCTGAACTGATCTTCAAGTCAACGACTTCAGAAATATTAGGACACTGCTTGCAGATACCTCTGAAAAACTTCATATCAGGTCTGTTTAACTCAGGAAGAGGGATAAACAATTTACCCGGAAGTGAGGGTGGGACTCAGCTCAGCTTGGCAGAAACTACAAACTACAAACTCCAAACACCTGGAGTTTATCTGAGGTACTCGGGACACTCTGCCCTGATTGTGGGCAGGTGTTCTGGCAGACTTGCCTTGTTTAAGGAGTAATTCGGGCAAACTCCTAGCCCCCACCGGCACAGCACCTTAAATTAAATCACTGAATTGCCCCAGGGCAAATGCAGCCGCCACTTTTCTAGCCTTAAACAGACATTCACACTGTCTAAAAATAAAAAAATGAAGAAGCAAAAGAGAGCTCTCACCATGGACAGCTTCTATCGAGAGAAAGAAGGGCACACCCCAGATCCTGAGGTTCATTTAGACAAAACTCCAGGGGAAGTCAGCAAGGAACATCACTGGTCCCCTTTTCAAAAGGCCTTTCTGGAAGATTGCACAAAGAATCTCATAAAAGAGCTGGAGGATAAATGGGAAAATAAACTGAAATCAGTGCAAGAAGGATACAATTTCTTGCAAGAAGGATATAATGCCCTGCAAAAGAGATATGAAAAAGACACCAATTTATTGAAAAATAAAATTAGTGAAGTGGAAAAAGAATGCAATGAACAAAAAAATTCAATTGGCCAGTTACAGAAGGAGCTAAAAAAGGTAACTGAAGAAAACAAAACTTTCAAAATAAGAATTGAACAAATGCAAGTGAATGACTCAATAAGACTTCAAGAATCAGTCAAACAAAAGAAAAAAATGAAAAATTAGAAGAAAATATGAAATATCTCCTAGGAAAAACAACTGACTTGGAAAATAGATCTAGGAGAGACAATCTAAGGATTGTTGGACTTCCTGAAAGATATGATGAAAAAAAGAATCTAAATACTATCTTCCAGGAAATCCTGAAAGAAAACTGCCCTGAGATTGTAGAATCAGAAGGCAAAATCACCATTGAAAGAATTCACAGATCACTTCCTGAAAGACACCCCAAAATTAAAACCCCAAGGAATATTGTGGCTAAATGTCAGGACTATCGCACCAAGGAAAAGATTTTGCTAGCAGCTAGAATGAAACAATGCAAATACCAAGGATCAATAATTAGAATCACACAGGATCTGTCAGCCTCCACATTGAAGGATCGAAGGTCCTGGAACCAGATGTTCTGAAGGGCAAAGAAACTTGGATTACAGCCAAGAATAACCTATCCAGGTAGAATGAGCATTATCCTCCAGGGAAGAAGATGGTCATTCAATGATATAGGTGAATTTCACCTATTTCTAATGAAAAGACCAGATCTGAACAAAAAATTTGACCTCCAAACACAGAACTCAAGAGAAGCATAAAAAGGTAAAAAGGAAAGGACTCTTGAGAACTTTATTTCTACTATGGGGATACTTAAAGTTTGGGGGTATAATTAACTAGATATTACTTTGATAATATGAAAAGGAAAACTAGAGGAGGAAAGGCTATCATACTGGGGGAAAGAGGGAAAAGATGGTAAAATAAGATTTAAAAAAAGGAGGTAAAAACAAGATAATATCACATGAAGAGGCAAAGAAAACCTAATATAATTGAGAGAAAGAAGGGAGGGAGATGAGCATTGTGTAAATCTTACTCTCATCAGTTTGGGCTTTAAAAGTGTATATCAGACATTTGATTTCACAGAGAAACTTGTCTGTTGTTAGAGGGAAGTGGGAGGGAAAGGAGGAAAAGAAAGGGATAAACTAATAGAAGGGAAAATAGAAGAATCAGGGGAAAGGAGTAAAAAAGGGGGGAGGGGATCTTAAGGGGGGG
>JAJPUD010002206.1:326041-340758 GCA_023553655.1 Myrmecobius fasciatus | reverse complement strand
TATATATATAAATATCTATAGCTATAACCAGCTATAGATAGATAGATATCTAGATAGATATCTATAGATAGATCTATATATAAATATCTATAGCTATAACTAGCTATAGATAGATAGATATCTATAGATAGATCTATAGATAACTATCTATAGCTATAACTAGCTATAGATAGATATCTATAGATCTATATATAAATATCTATAGCTATAACTAGCTATAGATAGATAGATCTATATATAAATATCTATAGCTATAACTATCTATAGATAGATATCTATAAGTAGATATAGATATCTATCATATAGATATATATATTGACAACCATGTTTCAATATAATTAATTTCCTTTGTAATTCTTCATTTTATTTTATTTCGATAGTATTTTATTTTTCCAAATACATGCAAAAACTTTGCAAAACCTTGTGTTCCAAATTCTTCTCCCCCTCTCTCTCCTTCTTCCCTCTCCCCAAGACAGCAAGCAATCCAATATCACTTAGAGTTTTTAATATATTTATATATTTAAAAACATCATTATGATGTAACAACTTTCTTAGGGTCAGTCAGTTGACTAGTATTTATAGGAACTACTATGTTCCGTGCCTTACAACAGGCCGGACTATTCTAATTTGCCCCCTTCTGCCTTGCCCCCCTGCAGGATTCTCAGGGGTCTCAAAGGGGTTGGGGAATATCTTTGTCCGGTCTCTTGCTCAAGCCCCCACCCGCTGTGCTCCTCCAGTCTTAGGGGTCAGTGACTGGTTCTTCAGTTTCCTTGCCCAGGGTCACATAGCCAGGAAGTGTCTCAGGCCAGATTTGGACTCAGGACTTCCTGGCGGAAGGCCCTATCCACCATACCACCTAGCTCTCCCTTCTGTTCCCTAGGCTAGAACAAACAAGAAGACCAAATGACTCAGGCTTATTTCTTGGGTCACCTGGCCTGAGGGGAGGTTGGAAGGAGGTCACTCTCAGACCTTCCTCCTTTATTACATAGAATAAATGAAGGAATCACATTTGCCCTCACAAAACTTAGCCAAAGTTCTTATTGAGTACTGTCAGGGTCTAAAATTTGAAGATACTGACAAAATCTAGATATGCAATGAATAAAAAAGAGCTTTTTCACAACCATGTGCTGGGCTGATGCAGAATCCCATATCTGCCCAGTCCTCCAGTCTCCAGAAGATGTTTCCAAGCTCTTCCATGTCCGTGTCACAAACTTAGTAAAATGATCCCATTTGCTGGGGAAAACATTGACTTCCCCAGACTGGCGAAGGAGCCCATGATCCAAAAATGAAATTAATTAATCAAGTATTTTGTCCTAGAAGGAGAAAAATTAAGAAACGAGGAGAGGGAAGATGTCTCTGATGGACTCTGAAAAGTTTCCCCCTATTATTGAAGCAATAGTGTAATTTGTTAAAATATGAAAGGATTTAGGCCCAAGGATAAAGCAATACCAACAAAAATAATTCGTATTTCTGTAGAGCCTTGAGGTTGTTTTCTGTATAGCAATCTGTATGAGATAGATAGAGAAGTCTTATTATCTCCATTTTATAGATGAGGAAAATGGTTCAAATAGAACAAGAGTACTTAGACTTTTAGAAAAAGTTATCCCTTCTACTTATTAGGATTAGGGGTATGGAAAATTTGTGCAAAATTTTTTGGCCCTTCCTTGACACTAGAAAGTCTGAATTATTTCTTTTTCTATTATAGGGTATCTACAATGTCCTATGGAAAATTTAGGTGAAGTATTTGGTCATAGGCCCCGTGTTATCCGCTGGCCTTCTCATTTAATTTCTTATGCTGATGTGACATATATCCTAACCATATCCAATCCAAGTTGCGATGTGCAAGGGTTAACAGTAGAGTCATTGTGATTTGGGTTGCTTTTAATGCTTTTCTGAGATTCCCTAATTTCTACCCCTCAGATGACTAAATGATTATTTTTTTAAGAACAGAGGAAAAAAATTGTAACTAAATGGCAGGTTTGGGAGTTGGGGGGCCCAGAGAGAACTTGCTTGCCAATAAGCCTCAGCCCTGACCCCAGAGCCTCTGCCCTTACAAGCAGGAGGCTAGCTAGCATGCTGTGTCTACTCCCTCCCCACAGACTTGGGGACTACTGCTTAGTGCCAAATATAATGTGGACACTTGCCCACTGCACAGAGATGGAAAACTCATTTCTCTGTCTGTCAAATGGCCTGCCACAAGCTTGGGAATGATTTTCTGTCAGGAGAAGCCTGGTTGGATTTCATTCAGTGACCTAGAGCTCAAGAACTCCGGTAAAGGTTTCCCTTGGCAATAACTGCCTCGCCTTCGCCCCTCATGGCCGGCTTGGATTCTCTTTTGCCGCTTCTGGTAGCATCTGCCTCCTTCCACTGATTCCTGGCTTGGTCCTGACAATGGGAGTTTAGAGATCAAAACTTCAAAACACCAATATTCATGCTGTTAATGATATCTCTGGGAATAAAAAGCTTCAACTAAAAAAAAAGAAAATCAGAAAAAAAGAAAAATATTAATTTCTCTGGGAGGTACTGAGCTATAGATTCATTCAAGTTTCAAGATCAATTTAAGTGTTGTGGGAATAAAGACTGAGAGAGACATATTGGGAGCTTTATGGCTCAGTCACTAATTGATCCAAGCTTGAGGTCTATTTTCTGCTATGTGGTAGGATCATGAATCTGGTTACAGGACTGAGTAAAAGTCCACAAAATGGCCTGGGAGCTGCTGTCACTTACTGGCTGTATGATTTGGGGTAATTCACATGCATATCCAGGTGTCTGTTTCCTCACCAATCCAAAGGACTGGGTTGGACTAAGTATCCAGTAGGGTTTCTTCCAACCCATTTGTGATCTTATGATGGACTGTGAGGGCTAAATGGCGGGCTCAGACTTGGCTGAGCCATCATTCTCATAAGTATTTCTTTAGCTTCAGGAGGGATGCTCCTTCCCTATAAGCATTTCTTTAGCTCTTGACTTCAGGAGTGGATGGCTCTTCCCCAGAAACTTTTTAGAGGGATGGACCAGTAGAAGAAAGAGAATATTTATTAAGCAACTTATGCTAAGCTCTTTATGATGCTCATAAAAAGCCCTGGGAGGTAGGTAGATGCTATTATTGTCCCCATTTTACAGATGAGGAACCAGAAGCAAAAATTAAGTGATTTGCACAGGGTTACAGAGTGAGTTTCTGAGTTACAGCCATCTGGGAGGTCTGCCAGAAGCTAGACTCCTCATCAAAGGGATATGGCTTTAGCCTTTTAGAACACATTTACCCATGGGTTGATTAGAAAGTAAAGTGAGGATTCATGCCTTCGTCACTTCTCGACTTGATTACTGACATTTAATGGACTCTCCAATAGTTCTTCTGCATAGATTACAACTCATGGAGAATGCCCTTCTTGCAAATGCTCCAGGCTTTTAATATATTTGATTCAGTACTCATCCATCACTGCCTTCTTTGTATCTTCAATCCCAAAGGATCCCACCTTCTCTGCCTCTAAACTGCTAAAAACAAACCCATCAGTTTGGGTTGTATCTGCTGCTTGTGGCTTTTAGCTTTGGAAAGAAGAATTGATAAGAACACGCTTCTCTCAGCGTGAAAACAAGACCAAAAGCCTGCAGCTTCTTGTGGGATCATAAGCCTGCTGGAATGGCTGGATCATTTTCACTTTAAATATCAAAATCTATGATGACCAAGCAGCCAGTGAAAAAACAAGAGATCATGAGTAGCTACTAGGGGTACCAGCTTTTCAAAATCTGGTGCTACGAGGAAGTCTAACATTGGAACATTTCCTCCCGAGTTTTCCTGTTATATTCTTTACTTCTTTAGTTCATTGAGTCTCACTGTTTCTTACTGTCATTTAATATACAAGATTTGAAAACCACAAAAAAACCACCTCACCTTATATTCATATCCTTGTCTATCCCTAGTCACATAAAAATAAACATTTGATTTTTTAGCCTTTCTTATCTAAAAGTATTCAACTTTCCAATTTTTGGTTAGTTTGCAGATTAAATATCCTGTTTGCTTTTGGGTTCTTTCAAAGAAATGATTCAAGTTTCTTTCCTTGGAAGTCCATTTTCTTTGGTGGTAAGGTCAAGCTTTGTAAGATATATTATTTTGAGCTGTCAGTCCATAGCCTTTGCTTTCTGGAATGTTATATCCTATTTTCCTTTGATTTCTTACAAGCTATTATGAGTTGTACGAGGCTATTTGACTTTTTCTCTTTGGGATTTTAAGATTCCCCCCCCTTATTGTTTGTAAGATTTTTGTTGTTAATACTATATGAGGATCAGTTCTAATGGACATGACTCTCTTCAACAATGAAATGCTTCAAACCAGTTCCAATTGTTCGATGAAGAGAGCCATATACACCCAGAGAAAGGGATGTGAAATGTGGACCACAACATAACATTTTCATATTCTCTATTGAGGTTTGCTTGCATTGTATTTCCTTTATTGAATTATTCTTTCTTGTAGATATGATTTCTCCTGCACAAAAAATGATGCAATAACTATACATATATTTGATTTCTTAAGTATTCTAACATAATTATCATGTAGTGGATATCCTGCCATCTAGGGGAGGGGTGGGGAGTAGGGGGGGGAAATTTGTAACAGAAAGCTTTGTAAGGGTTAATGTTTAGGAATTACCCATACATGTTTTGCAAATAAAAAGTTTTAATGATTAAAAAAAAAGTTTTGTTGTTGTTGTTGTTGTTGTTTGATATTGTAGTTCTACAATTTCATTACAGTATTTCTTGATGGTTTAAATCTGAGGTTTCTTCCTGTTTTGTCTTCTCTGGAGCCTCCATTATTTACAGGGAAATTCGCAACTTAATTTCTTGAGACGCAGTAGTAGTTTTTTTGTATTTTTTTTTTTTTTGGTCTGGAAGAGCCATCATCCATAGGTATTTTCTCAATCCTATCCTGAAACTCAGTATCTTATTTTGTGTGCTTTCATCTTCTTCCAATCTTGTTTTTTTTTTTTTTTTTATTTTTGCTCACTTATTTTCTACCTCCAGTCATCCTGATCTATATCTAGCTACTGGACCCAGATAGGTCTGGAGGGAAATTGAGGCAGGTGACCATGCCCAGCCCTCCCTCTCTGAAATCCAAGTCCCTCCCTGATGTCTTAGTTCTCTTTGAAAACTAAGGACAAACAACAACATCTTTTTCCAGGAAATCTATTGATACTGGCTTTATTGAAGGAACAGATCATAGACCAACAGTATTTAAAGTGTAGAAATTTTAAAAGATATTGGTAATTACATATCTTATTGCCATTCCTGGTGAATCACTTGAATGCATAATTGAAGCATGGGGAAAGAACAGTAGAAGGAAGAAGCCATCCACCAGCACTCTTGTCATCCTCATCAGCATAGTTCTCCTTCTCCTGTATTTGAAGAGCCTCTTCTCCTGGGCTGCATCCATGACTCAGGACTACTTCCAAGAAGCCTTTCTTGCCCAGTCATGTCGATTACTCTGCATCCCTCTAAAGTCAGGGACTATTTGTATTTTGTGATCTTCATTTATTTTCTAAAGTTTGAAACCTTTGGATGACTCATTATTTTTTAATTGTTTCTTGTCTTTCTGGTTAGCCTCTAACAAGGTTGACTTTAGGGGGCTAAATTATCAACTTCTTTATTCATCTCTCATAAAGTAGGTATGAAGAAAACCTTTTACAAGCATGAAGAAAACCCTTTATAAGTATTTATCAAAGAATTACTCTTCCCTATTATCCAGTTCTATAAAAACTGCACCCAAGAATTAATTTAGGAAACCTCATGCAGACCAGAAGCATTTTTCACTGTAGGGTCTCACCCATGCATTTGTGAAAACTTAGCTGTAAATTCTGTACTCTAAGGAAGGCTAGAGATATATTAAGAAGTAGCATGGCATAATAGGAAAAAAAAAGCAATAGATTTGCAATTAGGAGATTCTGTGTTAATCTTAGACAGTTATTGGTTTTGTGATCATGGGCAAGTCATTTAATCTCTTAAAATCTAAATTACGGCAGAGATGGCACAGTGGATACAGGATACAGTCAGGAGTCATCTGGCCTCAGACATTTATTGTGTGACCCTACACAAATCACTTAACGCTGTTTGCCTCAGTTTCCACATCTGTAAAATGAACTGGAGAAGGAAATGGCCAATCACTCCAGTATCTTTGCCAAGAGAACCCCAAATGGGGCCATAAAGAGCCAACTAAAGACACGACTATAATGAGACAACAAAACTGCATTTGCTCTTCTATAAAATGAAGATACATCTACTTGACATCTATGATTGTCTATCTTTATTTCTCCAGGGTAAACATTCCATTTTCTCCCACTATTCCTCCTATGACATTATTTCAAGGCCCTTCATGATTCTGGAAGCCTTCTTCTAGTCACGCATCTTATCTACCAATGACCTTCTTAAAAAGTGGTACCTACAACTGAATATAATACTGGCTCGTTCTGACCGGGGCTGCATACAATGAGACCATCCCCAGCACTATGTCTATATTGAGACAGCTTTTGGTACTACAAGCTTTTATTTTTTATTTTGGCTGCCATATCACACCATCAACTCATACCGGTGACTGGTCATCTTTTTCTTAGATGAAATGTTCTCCAGTTATACTTTCCCATTTTTTTTTTTAATTTGGAAGGTTTGTTTTTGAAGCTAAATATAAAATTTAAAGTCACCCCAATTAAGCCACATTATCTTTAATTCAGCTAGACATGCCAATTTATCAAAATTTTGGATTGTGAATCTGTCAGTGTCTGAATTTGTATTATGTTTCCTCCTAGCTTTGTGTCATTTGGAAATTGATAACCATGTTATCTATGCCTTTACACAAATCATTGATAAAATGTTAAAGGAACAAGCATAGATCACTTAACCACTCCAACAGAGACCTCCTTTCAAGGTGACATTGAGCCATTAAGACTACTCTTTGGTCCCTCATCCAGTTCCCAATCTATCAAACTGTACTAGCGTCTAGTTCACATCTCTTCAGCTTATTCACAAATATAGCATGAGAGATTTTGACAAATGCCTTGTTAAAATCTAGATTCCTCTGATCTACCCAGCTTAGTGTGTCAAAAAAAGGAAATGAAGTCAGTCTGGCACAGTCTGTTCTTGATGAAGTCACAGATGATCTTTCTGATCAATGTTTCCTTTTTAAAATGTTCATTAAGCATCTTTTAACTAGCACGGTTTAAAACATTGCTATGAATGGATGTAAGCTCACTGTTCTATGGTATACTATTCCTCAATTTGGTTATCTAGAAAGGAAGCGGTTGGTTTAGGCAAAGGGTCTCTCCCTTTCTTCAAGAATAAGAAATGGTTTTTAGAAAATCCTGACCAGCTCATCTCTTTAATTCCCCATTGATACATTGCCACTGAGACAAGGAATGATTCTTCTTGGTACCTATTGCAGTCAATGAAACCACATTGGCAAATATGAAAGGATGGACTAGCCCTGGCATTTAAGGATACACACACACACACACACACACACACACACACACACACATATAAATACTAGGAATAAAGTATTTGATATGGACTTTTGGAACAGTATAAAGCTTAAAGCATCATATTTAGCTTATGGAACCCACAAGTGATTCTATGCAACTAGTTTGAATCAACTTAAGTGTTGGGAGATTGTTCTTGGAAGGCAAGACCCAAACATTCAGTTAAGATCAATACATACATACTTTTTGGTCTAGCATACCACAAGTAGGTCTGCCTTCCAAAGAGGTCAAAATAAAAGGAAAAAGGACCTATATGGACCAAAATATTTTATGGTAGCTCTTTTTTGTGGCAAAGCATTGGAAATCAACTTGATGCTCAATCAGGGAATGCTGAATAACTTAGAGGACTGTGGTGAAAAACCATTGTGATATAAGAAATGACTAGTGGGTGGTTTGAGAGAAAACAAAACTTATATAATAAGACTTACAGAAACTGAAGCAAAATGAAGTAAGAAGCAGCAGGAGATCACTGTGCACTGTAACAGTAATACTGATCAACTGTGAAAGATGCGGCTACTTTAATACAATGATCAGACAGTTCTGAAATATTATCTACCTCCAGAGGGAGAAATGATAAATTCTGAGTACAAATTGAAGTATAATTTTCTTACTTTTTAAAAGAAATGTGCTTGATTGGTTGGGAAGTGGAGCCAAGATGGCAGAGAAAAGGAAGGAAGTAACTTGGGCTCTCCCCAATTTTCCTCAAAACAACTTTAAATCAAGCCTCAAAAAGAATTCTAGATGTAACAGAATCCACAAAAACGATGAGACGAAACAATTTTCCAGCCCAAGGTAACTTAGTACAGGAGAGGACTGTCTCACTTGGGGGAAAAGTGGAAAGCAGCTCAATATAGGTGATGTACAGGCAAGCTAGTTGGAGGCTCCTAGCCCCAGACCGGGTCAGCAGCTGAGGGTCCATAGTCCTGGTGCAGAAGGCCAGTGGCATAGCAGGATACTGACCAGGCCTACCAACCCCTATGCAACAGGTGAGCTGCTGGTCCTGGCACAGCAAGCCAATGACCAAGTTCTTGCCCCTTGGTGCAAGCAGCTTTAGATAGTACCTCCTGTATCTCAGGAGCAGAGCTCAATTTTCAAAGTCATGAAATAGCCTAGAGAATGAGCAGAAACCCAAATAGCCTTAATCATAGAAAGCTATTATGAAGACAAGAAAGATAAAAAAATGTGGCTAATATAGAAATGTTTTACATGACTTCACATGTATAATTGAATCATATTATTTCTCAGTGGGTGGGCTAGAATTTAGAACTCAAAATTTAAAAAGCAAATAGTTAACTTTTTTAAAAAGTAAAAAAAGGATACATTTTCTAATGATTTCTAAATGTTGTCATTTTTGTTTTCAATTCATCATAAGTGATCCAATTCCCTAACCTCCATGATAAAAAAAAAGTTCCACTTATGGAATAAATACTTAAGGTACCTATATAAATATATTTGTTTCATAAATTTAATAGGAGAGATTTAAAAAACTTGTTTACACCAATAAAACTTTTTTGAACATATGGCAAGGTCTATTACCATCTGGCAAAATAAATCAAATTGGGAAACCAGCAGAACCAAGGCTATCCAGGTGAACAGAAAGTCATATCAACAGAAGTATCATTAGACATGTTTCTTTTCATAAATATATTTGAGTGAAAAGGTGTAAAACAAACAGTGTAGCAGTCTATCAATCCAGCAGAATATTTTAGGTAATAATTAAGCCTCAATAAAAGGGGATTAAAAAATGGATTCTGGGGGGCGGAGCCAGGATGGCGAACTGCAGACAGCGTTCTCTGTGAGCTCCTGAGACCTTCCCTCAGACCCAGACAAATTGAGCCTCCGAACTGGTTCTGGAGTGAGGGCTCCACCAAACACTTGGACTACAATGCACTTCTATCAACAATCTACTCTGAAAGAACTCTGGAGGTCAGTTTTAGACGGGCAGGGGATCGAGCAGCTCCCGGCGCTCTGACGCCAGTGCGCAGCCGGGGTGCAAGTCCGGGGCTGGGAAGGACCAGAAGATTTTAGGCTGCCAGGAAGTCCCTGGGAGACGCTTGGGCCACTTTGCTCTGCTTGTGGGCAGGTGCTTTGGCAGGTCTACCTTTGATAAAGGGTGGATTGAGAGCAGCTGAAAGTGTGGTCCTAGTGCAGATCTAGCCAGATCAGCCCCAGACCGGAAGTCAACTCAGAAAATTGCCCCAGGGCAAGTTGAAATTGCAGCTGCAGAATTCCCTGCTGTTGACTGATACCTCAGCTAAACATCATGAGCAAGAAGAAGAGAGCTCTCACCATAGACAGCTTTTACGGAGAGAAACTAGAGAAGTCCCCAGATCCTGAGATTCTGAAAACAATCCCAGATAAAGCCACAAAGGTGGACTTAAGCTGGTCTCCCTTTCACAAGGCTTACCTGGAAGATTGCATAAAGAATCTCAAAAGAGAGCTAGAAGAAGATTGGGGAAATAAATTGAGAGCAGTGCAAGAAGGAAACATTGCCCTGCAACAGAGATGTGAAAAACTGGAAAATAAGTCTGGTGAATCGGAAAAAGACAAAAATTCACTGAAAAACAAAATTGGTGAATTGGAAAAAGTCACCAAATCACAGGAAAAATGGATTCCGATTTTGCTTGATGTCCCTTTTGGAACCATATGCTACCATGTCTGCATAAAAATAGGGACATAAACACATTCTGTCCAGATTGCTCTGAAACCATCTGTAATAATCCTTGTGATATTATTATGCACAAAATTAACATTGGGTGGGGTTGGGGAAAACGTAAGAGGGATAGGAGATGGTATTTTCTAAATTAAGACAATAATAAAGCTGGGTCCGAGTGTTTGTAACTAGATTTTATTTTCACCCATAATCACACCTATTGTAGGTGTGAGAGTCAGTAATAGAGGTAGATCAGTTGGGAACAAGAGGGAAGCAGTGGACAAAGAATTATGTAGGCTCAAATTTGTAACAACAGGGCAAGAGACTGGACAGATCTGCACATTCTGCCCTTCAGTGCCAATGAAATTTGCCCAAGCCCAGAGCAGAACACACACCCTCCCTCTACCCCCAGGGCTCATGGCTAATGCTTCCCTACATCCGCGTTTACAAACATCAGGAAAAACACCTTGTTAGGATCAGCCCAAGCCGGGATCTGACAGGGTCTCCCAGTAAGGTGGAATACACCGGCCTCAGAGAATGAGCCGAATCCCCATTAACAGAAGCCATCATGGCGGTCATGGAAGTCCAACATGGAGCACCTCCAGGAGGGACTGCTGTGGAAGGCGCTGGTTCTGCCTTAGGACTTTTCTGTCTGGATCCCAAATGCCCCCATTGACATTAGGCCGAGGATGAGAAGACTCAGAGAGAAAGTTCTACAGGAAACAGAGGAAGGGCAGAGTTCTCCACCACAGGAAGGGCAGCTTGCCCAGCCCTGGGCTCTTAGTCTATGTCCTGCCCCTTATGAAAGCTCAGCCCTGCACACTTGTAGGAGAAGGCCCCAGGGCCGCCGGGCTGGGGTCTGGGCTTCCACACAGGGCCGGATCCACTCTGTGACTTAAACCCAGTTCTGCATTTTGTGGTTCTCGGGCGGCAATCTGCTGCTGATCCCTCAAATGTAACAGGCTTCAAGAGCAGTAACAGTAAGAATGAAGAGTTGGGGTCCTCGGTGTGGGCTGCTCTTCTCAGGATCTGAAGGCTCCTGCCTTTCCCGAGTCTGCCCGCCGGAGGCGGAGGGGAACAAGCAGGGAAGGAGCCCAGTGGGGAAGAGCGTGAATAATGATGATAAAAATAGAAGTCTCCCCTGCCCTCCTCCCCCAAACGTGACTTACAACTCAGACTTCAGTGCCTTTGAAACAGCCTATGATGCGTTTAAGACAGAAAAATGCCACCCTCTCATACAACGGAATTGAAAGAATTATCTTGAGGACACTCTTAATTTGAAGGAATGTCTAGAAAATGATGTCAACGAATGCAAATATTTTCTGCTTTTCTAGCATCCATCCATCTAATCTCTGGCCCCATGCTGAGCGTACACAAACAGAAGAAAGAGGGATGTCACAGTTTTAGAATAAAGAGACACACACAGACACACACTCACAGACGCTCAAAGTCAAGGTAGTCAGGGAAAACTTTGGAAATGGTCTCCCTCAAGTTGGTCAGCAGAAGGGCATTTTCTTGGTCTTTGGACCTTCTTTTCAAGAGCATTGAAGTTACACAGAAAACGGTGAAAGGGAATCCAAGGTTTGCTTCTTAATTGGGATAACTATTCACTGAGTTAGAAAAATAAACAGCTCCAAAATACTGTACAACTGGTCACCTGCAAGGTAGGTTCTGAAACCAATGCTCTGGCCAAATGCATTTTAAGGCACTTAAATAGGTCTTTTTTTTCATATAAAAAAATAAAATATGCATTGAAGCAACATTCACAAAGACAGGTCTTCTGAACGGTGTGATTGTACAGTATTGTACATATATACACATCTGTGACTCGAGGGTCCCCGCTCCAGTTACACGGTTGGTCTCATCAGCTTCACGCCCTACAAGAAAAGCAGAAGGAATGTGTGAGTCCAGCACAGTTGGAGTGTCAGAAAGTCCTGGGATGGGAGGCGAGTCAGCCGCCAGTGGGATCGGAGGCGACAAGTGGCAATGAAGCTCCGAGGTCTCTCATTCTCCTTCCTCACTCTCCCTCACAGATCACAAAGGCAATGAACAGCTGAGCTGGAATCTGAATCCAGGATTGTTTTTTGGACTGGGTAATGAAAGAATTCCCCTCCCATTCCCCATAAAATCCATATAATCTATAAATTAGATGAGTCATTAACACTTATTCAAGAGCCAACAGTTAGCCAATGGCTCTTGGAAGGGAGGCAGAGAACTGATGTTAGAAAGAGTACAGACCTGGGAGTCAGGAAGATGAGTCCAAATTCTGTCTCAAACACTTACTAGTGATCCTGGGCAAGTCACTTAATCTCAATATGCCTAAGTTTCTTCAACCATAAAAAGAGAAAGTTAATCTCAATGGATTCTAAGGTACCTGCCAGCTGGTAGTGTTCATTCAGTGTGAGTCAGAGTAGATCTATGATCCCATGAATTATACTCTACAGGATAATTTGGTTCCATCTGGCTCAATTTGGTTTCCATCTGAAAGATATTCTTGTTTTAAAATTTCAGGGGGAAATGTGATTGAGAGAAAATTAAGTTTTTAATGCTAATAATGTTTTTTTTTAAATAAATAAAATGATTTCCTTACAAGAACCCTGCAAGGTAGATACTTCTATTCCCATTTTCCTGGTGAGGCAATTGAAAAATAAATAACTTACTTGACACAGAGATGCATTAAGTGTCTTAGACCGGAACTGAACTCATAGCCTCCCTGATTCTTTCTACAATATTAGGTTGCCTTTTCAACTCACTGAATGATCACTACCAGAAAAGCACTATTATATGTCTTTCTTTCCATGTTAAAGGTATTTTTTTTGAAAACAACAACAACAACAGCAACAAAATGTCTTTTCAAAAACCTTAAAGAAATTCACTCCCAAACACAGTGTAAAAGTTTCTCTCTCTAGAAGCTTTCAAAAGGGTTAACTCTGGCACATGGTCTTGGGTAGGAGGAAGCTCGCCCTTGCAGGCAGCATTCTCTCTAGATGCAGTCTCATTGTCCCAGGTATGACCAACTGACAACAATTCTTAGATCAGAGTAAACTTAAAATGCCATTGTAGTCAGAAAATTGCCTTTAAAATGTGTTCTCTGCCACCAAGGCAGCTGCTTTTCCTACATCTTCTGGGTTATAGCTGATGAGTGGCTCAAACCTAGACTAGTCTGCTATTATCTGGCCTGTGAAGTCCAAGTCACGAGGAAAGCATCTGTGCTGCCCGACAGCTCTCTTGACAAAGCTGGCCAAGTTCCTGGGCTAACTGTTAGTTTGTTTTGGTATTAGTTGCTTATTTGTGAAATAAGAGTAAATCAACACATCTTTACCCGGAAATCAATAGCTGGCCTGTTTATCTTGGCTTAAGAGTTTACAAGGAAGATGTTCAAAGCAGCTGAGTTGAGTTTTCAAGCAAGAAGGCTCCACACGTAGTCACTGGATGAGCTGGGAATGGAACCTGGGTTTTCTGACTTTCAGTTGGCGTGGAACTGAGATTCTTCTTTTTTAAAAAATTGTATCTTTACAGTAAAACTCCACCTTTATGATAATTCAGAAATCTGAAACTTGAACTAACTCATTCTATCCAAATTCAAACAGCATCAGCACACCTGCGTTCCTTAAAATAATGCTATCTATATGGATAATAAACATATGGATAAACAGTACACATATAATACTGGGCTTAAGGAACAGATTTCAATCAGGTTTTTTTGTTGTTGTTGTTTATGTTTTTTTAGTTTGTTTCCCCTGATGGGGACAGAGAAACGATTTCCTCTCTTGTGCCCTCAGTCTTTAGCAGGGCTCCTACTAGGAATTGGATAAATACTTGCTGACTAACTGAATCCTAAGGAATTCTTACCTTCTGTCTCGACACCATCCAAGACTTGATTGTTGGCACTAACAGACTGCCCAGTAGGATCTGCGCTGGGTGGTAGATAAGCAAGGGTACAGACATTAAAGAGAGGTGTTCATGGCCTGCAAACACGATCTTTAGCATTGGAATTCCTAAAGACAAAGAAAGAAAAACCATGGGCACAGATTCAGGTTCAGGGCTAAGACCATCTTTGATATCACTCAAAGGAGAATTGCATTTCAGCAAAATGTCAATCTCCCACAACTCTCCCAACCCCAAATCTTGGGCTTTTCCTACTCCTGACATGGCTCATGGGTGGGATCTAACATCTCCTTCCTTTTCCTTTCACCATTTGGACAACTGTAGTAGTTTTCTGACAGGTCTCCCTATTCCTGCTTATCTTCCATTCAATTGGTTTAATGGCTAGATTTCTTTCTTAAGAACCAGGCCTTAAACCAAAACCAATATGATTCTCTCTCTCTTTTTTTTTTTTGTTGCTTTTTGCTGAGGCAATTGGGGTTAAGTGACTTGCCCAGGGTCACACAGCTAGGGAATGTTAAGTGTCTGAGACCACATTTGAACTCAGGTCGTCCTGACTTCAAGGCTGGTGCTCTATCCACTGCGCCACCTAGCTGCCCCTAACCAATATGATTCTCAACAATGATCTTCCCATAGTTCAGGTCTAACTTTGTCACTGCCCT